>BQNB010010923.1:42431-82709 GCA_026074375.1 Tanacetum coccineum
TTTTTTTTTTCATAAGAACCTCCTTGCTTCGGAAGCGCGACTCGTTAATGTTTCGTCCTTTTTCCCTTGTGCCTCTTGTGATTATGAAAAATCGCGGGCATTGTTTTACTCCTAGCTTTGTCATTGGCATTATTGAAATATTTTTCAATGCCATTTCATATGCCCATTAATATAATTTATTTTTGGTTGTTTTGGAATCCATAAGTCATGTGTGTATATAAGTTTTGTTGTTTTAAAGTGTTGATATAACGCCTTAGATGATGGGGAGTATGATTCGTGTAATAATTGAGAATTTTGAGGAATTCGGTTGAAATTTTGAGGTGTGTCAAAAATATATTTAGTGCAGAAAATTAAAATGTTGTTAAGGATGTTGTAAAAATATTTTTATAAAAGTTAGGCTTAAAAATATGTTAGTACTTGTTGAGACGATCGTTTTGATATAAAATTCGACCCGTAACTCTCAAAAACGAAGTTTTTGTGGCCATCCGAAGTTTAGAAATCGTTTAAAACAAATTCTGCACTATTTTTATAATTAGTTGCTGATACAGTTTTCGAGTGCCGTTTCGGGCCCTTTCTGGTCCGAATCGGCCTTCCGTTAAAACTACAAAGTTGTTTAAAATGCCGTTTTACTTTTTCGCGAGAACGCCCGAGTCTGAAATCGAGTAATAACGGGCCTAAAAGCTAGATCAAAATCTGCATTTTTCATTTTATTGAAATTGCATCAGATCTGATGTAAGTGCGTTTTCATCATTTTCTGTATCATTTTGGGTCTCGGCTAAAACACGAAAGTTGTCCGGAATATCGTTTTGCATAAAAACTCGCGAAATTTGGTCTAAAAGTGCAAAAGTGTGGGGATTTTGGTCTAAGTACAGATCTGCGTTTTTGTAAAGATATTTCAACAACTATTTTCGAAAAATGAGCTGATACAGTTTTTAACTTGAGATTCGGGCCCTTTCTGGTCCGAACCGGACTTTTGTTAGAACATAAAAGTTGTTTATTTTGATGATTTTTATAAAAACTCGCGAAATTTTGTCTAAAAACGCTAGATGATAGGAAAACATTGCGGTAAAAGTTAGTGGTTCGTCTTTTTGGAAGAATTGAAATAGTTGCTGAATTTTGTTAAAAAGTTGGGTTTTAAGCGTTTTAGTGACCGTTTGAGCTTGCAAAACGTTAACGAATGTTATTATATGACTAATAAATTATTGGGTGCGTCCGGTCATGTTTAAAAATAGGAAGTCTATTTTCGTAAACTTTATGTATATAAAGACATGTTGCGGGAAATAAGAATAGTATATGAATAATGGATGGGTCGGTATTATCGGGAACATAATATTTTATTTAACGATATTAATGTCTTCGAAAGTTCGAACTTACTAAAAATGGAAACTTTCTAAAAATAGAAACCTTGTATATATAAATATGACGTCGGAGATAGGGTTAAGCATTTGGTTATTGGGGTGTCGGTGTTAATTGAAAAAGTAATATTTTTATTAAACGATATTAATGTCTCCGAATATCTGGACATTCTAAAAAAAAAATTGCAACTTCTAAAAATAAAAACTTTCCTAAAATAGTAACTTTCTAAAAATAGTATACTTTCTCTAAAGCATATGGTTGTCAAATAACTTAGGAGGTACACACATTTGGATTCCATTATTCTTTTATATATATGTGACTTATGTGTTATTTTATTTTATCTCTCCTTCTTCTTAATTGCGCTCCATCGCTTTTGGTCGCGGTTATAATCTCTTGTCTTCATATCCTCCATCACCATCGATATCATGTACCTCATGACGATTTCGGCTAAACCCTTTTGAAACCATATCATCTTGTAACCATTTCACCGATTGCTTCATAAACTACTCTTTACTACTCTCATGCAAACCACTTGCTATTTTATAAGTCATTGTGATGTCATCTTATAAATTTAATTTGCTATTATTTTACGAGTCATTTGTTTATACATTTAAATATAAGAAACATAACACTAGTTTGACGAAATTGAGCATTGCATTGCTATTCCTAAATTATACCTAGTCGTGCACCTATAGTAGTCACCTAAAAATCTTGATAAAGACCAACTTTTTATCTGTTGTTCTAGAAAATAAAATTTTTGTGTGTTATGCAAGTGGTATAAATTGAGGGCATTCGCATATGTACCCCTATCTCTTCTCGAATGAATTCTCCATATACGGGTACGTTCTGACTTAACAACCGTCGTTCTAATTTTCCTTTCATTTCTCTTCATGATGGAAATTCTTTAGGCCACTCGTCTAATATTCGACCATTAATACCAAACTTAGAGGTTCTGACGTTTCTATGCTTTCTTCTCGACCCACCTTCTTTGAGTAACATTGGTAGATCTCCGAGATGTCTCCGGATGTGATTAATGAAGTATGAATAGATGAGTTACGTGTATCCGCCATGATGTTCGTCTTTCTTTTGACCCGGAATTTGTTCGTGCGAACCATGCGTTAACTTCTCTCTTTTAATCGCTAACCTTGTATCATTGGTATAAGTGCCGATCTAAAACTTTCTTCGATTTGAGATTTGTTGTATGGATTTCCTTTTTCGGTTGTGTATCGACTGCCGCAAACTTAATGTGCTGACGGTGACCGTCTTATGAATTGATGACTCGATAAATCCTTCTTTTCCTATTTTCGTATCGCCGTCACTTATATTCCATTCTTTCCTTTAAGGACCCTCACGACATTAAATTCGTTCCCTCATACCATTGCCTACGCATTATGCGTTTGCTATCCTTTGTTCCAGCTTCGTTGCTATCTTGTTACTTTGTTAAACTCCCGAGCACGTACCTTTAATGCGCTCAATACCTTCACGGATTTTATAAATTTTCACAAGTTTTTATGAAAATTCTACAAATTTTTCAAAAGTGTCTAAATTACCAAAATAGCCTTCTCAAGTTTAAGAGTCGGTCTAAACATCCTCCTTTGTACAATCTATAACTAATGCTTCAAATGACACAAAGCCCCACCTGTCAAATTACATGTTTTATACATCACATCTTAATCACATCTTAATGAAATGACCGATTTAAACTTCGTTTCAACAAATGACTCTTAACCAATTGGAAAAATAGATTTTCTAAATCGCAACCGCGAATCCGAGAGTTCAACAAAGCCTTTATACGTACATTTATCTTAAAGGTTTTTAAAAGCACCAAAGTGATTATTGAGCATATTTTACCTTCATTTGAACACCTTTTTTGTCAAGAAAAACCCAATAAGTGCCTTAAAAATGTTGACCCACTAAGGATATCCGCCTTAATTTCTCAATGACATAGTTTTAAAAAAAAAATCTTCTTACTAGTGATTTCGTTTTCAAATCACCAAACCCTTAATAAATCCTTATAATAATATTTTCATCATTTTATGAATGACTTAACATTTTAATTTCATAACCGAACGAACTTCACATTTTCATAATCTAGAAAGTGTCTAAGCCTAGTTTATAAAACAAAATTTAAAACAAGTACCTTTACTCCTCCTCTCGATCGACCGTTGGTGATTAAAACAATATAAAAATCCTGGACGGGTTCTTCTAATGTGACATTCAGTATTTTCATGTCAGCATGTAATTCATACCTTATTCTTACCCTTTAGTAAGGTGAATTCTTTCGTTTTACAGTTTACGCGATTCGCGATTTCTCGTTTCTTGTTAACCTTGAGTTGTTTTAGGCATTTTATCCATTTAAGTGTTTACCGTGTTTATTATATCTTTGAAATCCCTCGACGACTTAAAAGCTAATTTTTGCATCTTTCGTTAAAATTCATGTATCAATCACGTTTAGTCAAAATCTTATGTTTTCGCTTAAAAATCGTACTCCCGCAACTCTCCTTGAGCAACCGTAAGGCGAATCGGAGGAACCGAGCGCCGGGACGTCGCTCCCGTAAGGAGGGGAGAATGTAAACTCCCGTATAAAAGGTCACTACTTATTTTAACTCCTATATTAACTTTATAAATTTACATTTTCAAAAATTTGGTTGAAATTGAAAACTTTGGATTCTGGCGAGTTTCGAACCGTAAGTCACCCGTTATCGATCGAGAAATCAAAGAACGTCAATATTTAATATTTTTATTTGTCGAGAATAAATATTTTCGTATTTTATTTCGTATAATTTTGAGAAATTTTGATAATTTTTATTTTTAATGTTTCGCGAGTCGACGTTAGACCGCGCGTTCGTGAACCGTTTTGGGCATAATAAATACTATGACGCGTCCGGACTTATTTTATTTTTGTGAAATTATATTTTTGTCCTATTTCGTCATCTTTGTTCCTTGTCTTGAGCCGGACTCGCGCTTTAAAGTGGCACATTTAATTAATTTTTTTTTTTAATAAATAAAAGTGTGACGGAAAAATAAAATAGTCTCGGAAGTGTAATCCCGAGCCACGGTAGTCGATTTTTATTTAAGTAAAAGTGTGGCGTGTCAAAAGTATAAAAGAGAAAGGAGGAGAGGACTATTTTTGCCAAAAGCTCAAAATAGGAAAATATATATATATACTCATTTCCTTCCATTTCAACTCATTCTTACAAATAAAAACTCACATATTAAACTTTTTTTTCCCTCTAGCTCCACCACCACCGGAAAACTTTTTCGGTCACCAGAAACCGCCACCGCCGTCGCCGGAAAAATTACATGCAACCCGATCAACTTATATTTTCCGAATCCTCTCGTCATTTCCTACGTTTCCAACTAAAAATATCACACATGCAATGGATATTTTTGGAGTTAGAGCTCGGATTAGTTTCAAGTATTTTTGAGTTTTAGTGTCTTTGTTTGATTTAAAGCAAGAACTCAAGGGGAAGGTATTTTTGATCAATCTACTAATTATTATTATGTTTATATGTAATGTTTAAACTCTTTTAAATTAATCTTAACTTATGATCAATGCATGTGCTTGATATTAATTTTTAAAAGCATGCATGGTCATGAACTTTGATTCTTGGTTTGATCTATAAAAATTTATGTTATTATAATTGGGATATATTAATAGGATATGTAGTGGCATTGCATGTTAATGATTGGTGTTTTGGATGGGTATACTAGTGTTTTATAGGGGCAGTTTTGAGGCAGTAGCTAAATCGTGTCATAAATCTAAAACTTTAGCTTGGGGTCTGTGATTAAATTGAATGGTTAGATAGATATAGGTCTCAGCTCTATGGGATAGTTGGATGCTCAACCAATTGTTCCGGATGAGTGAGATATGGTCAAAATACGGAAACGGGTTGAATCTGGACCTTTGTTTGGAAAACGTGTTAATATCAAGGTTTTTGAATTAAAAGTTTGGATTTTAAAACATGGACAATTACTAGACATCATAGGGAAGCTCCAGCAATTGGCCACACGTTCGTTGCTATTATTGATTTTGATCTATGGCCGTTTTCGTAAAAGTGTTTTATTCAGTCAGCATTCTGTTTTGGTAGTCTGTCACTAAATTAACAATTCCCATTGATTGGTAAAGGTTTAGATTGATTGGGTTAATGTTCTGGAAACTAGACTCAAATAGCTTTCCATGGGCGAAAACCTCATATTCATATCCCTTACGGATTAATAGTTATGTACTCATAAAACTGGTCAAATCAGAAACTGGAAATTTACGTATTTTCTAAGAACATATAAAGTACACAATTTTGATAATAGGATAAGAATTAATATGTAAAACTTAATATATGTTTATTTACTTATAAACTCAGATTGTTAGTCATATTTTGGAATAAAACCACTTTAGTTAAGTCATTGTGCAACGCCACGCATATATCTAAGAAACATATCCCATACTTGTAAAATTTTCTTACGTATTGTTTTTACTTATATATCTTACTAAGTCGCGTCACTCCTTTAGGTTGTCGGTGATTGTTGGTGACCTCTCTCGATCTATATATTCAGCTTCTCGATCCTTGTCGCTTATTTGACTTACGGTGAGTTCATAGCCTCGCTTTTTAAATATTTTTCTTAAACCCCGCGAGGGAGATGCATGCTAGTTTTTATAAAACGAACACAAGTAGGTTTTTCTCCTATGCTTGGACCCGTATGTGAATATATGTTGTTGCTTGAGTAGCTTTCGTCATAAGACCCCAATCGTGAGCCGTCAACTACCTATGATGGGTAGCCGCTCATACAATTAATAGCGCTATGGGCTTGACAACCCGGTTCGGTTTTTGGGAAGTTTGAATCCGGAAAGTGAGCACTCCCAATGTACGGACATATTGTATGGAGATTTAAGTAGGTATCTGACGAAATACCTAGCCTGGGGGCATTCTTTGTGTTATTATTATTTGTTTATGGAATTAGTCAATGGGATCGGTGTCGCGAGCTCAATGCAACTGTTGGTTATTAGCTTGTCTGATCAACAAGTCTATATGATGCTTATGATTATTATTATGCTTGTGTTCAACTCTTTTATCAATTATAAAACCTATGAATTCACTCAACCTCGTGTTGACTTTTTAGCATGTTTCATCTCAGGTAATTGAAGTCCGGAGGCTTGGAGGCACTGATGAGGAGGATTTGCGCTAAACTTTTGTCCACCATTTAAAAATCCATTCCTCATTAAAAACTTGTTTTAGTTTGGTTATGTCAAACTTATGTACTGTATGGTAATGATCTTTTGGGACTACGCTTTTGAACTCTGATAAATATGGAATGGAATGGTTGTTTGCTTTTAAAACGTCTCATTGAGTCGTTCTTTATATCTTGTGCCTATTGTACTATTATTTAACACCCAAATTGTTGGTTTCGCTGCGTGTAAATTTGGGGGTGTTAAAGATTGGTATCAAGAGCCACAAGTTATAGAGAATTAGGTCATTTTCAAAACCTAAACTATAACTTTATTTTCAAATTTTAACGCGCAAACTCCTCGAGATGCCGGCCAAGTCATCCTTGTGATTACCATTCTTTGTGATTATCATTCTTAGTACTTATACCCTGCGGGTGCATTATTGCTAAGTATTTATTGAATAAATACTATCATTTATATCGAAATATACATCGATTGGTAAACCTTATATTAAGGTTTTCTTTTGTATTTATTTACATGTTTAAATAAATCATTATTAAAATTATCATATTCATTTTGATGCATTGCGTTCATTCGCATGTCGCATAAATTTTATATATGTAGTGACCTTACATACTTTTATCCATGCGCGTATTGTGTCCGACTTCTCATGATCACTTTTCTAAGCGTAATTACTATTTCGTTTATATGTGTAATGACCGATTACATATACTTGTTCGATTCAAACCCAATTATTTTACCCGACTTACTTGTATCGTTGTGCGTACCTTCGTTGTACGATTGTTTGGGATTATATAAGTATTTGATCCGATGAGATTATACAATTATCATTTTACTACCCGTGCGTGTTATTTTCCTATTTAACTTCTTTAAGCTACTTATATAGATATCCGAATTGCTTTTCGTTCTTTTTCCCATGGTGCTATTCACGGGAAACATCTTGGATAAATTCCCGAAATCATATTGTGGATTTTCACAATCTTTTCGTTGGCTTTTCATGTCACCGTTTTACACGACATCCGAATATTGTATAAATTTGTTTGTTCTACCGGTCCTTTACTTCCGACCCTGAGTTGTAACACTCGTTTATACTCTGGGGACGTCATTGTCATCTTGTGACTCATCGTCTAGAATGTGACGGTTGATTGGAATACGAATTTACTTGTATAAATTTCTATTATTCTTTTTCATAAGAACCTCTCTTCTTCGGAAGCGTGACTCATTAGTGTTTTGTTCTTTTCCCCTTGTGCATCTTGTGATTTTGAAGAATCACACCGCTAATAAAATTTTCCTATCTTGCATATCGAATTCTAAGTCAAAGGACGTAGAGAATCGTTTTGCTCCTAGCTTTGTCATTGACATTCTTGAAACATTTTTCAATGCTATTTTTATATGTCTATTAGTATAATTTATTTATTTATTTTTCATTGTTTTGGAATCCATAAGTCATGTGTGTATATAAGTTTTGTTTGTTTTAAAGTGTTGATATAATGCCTTAGATGATGGGGAGTAGAATTCGTGTAATAATTGAGAATTTTGAGGAATTCGGTTGAAATTTTGAGGTGTGTCAAAAATATATTTAGTGCAGAAAATTAGAATGTTGTAAAAATATTTTTTTAAAGTTAGGCTTAAAAATATGTAGTACTTGTGAAGATGATCGTTTTGATATAATTTCGACCCTACTCTCAAAACAAAAGTTCTGTGCCATTCGAAGTTTAGAAATCGTTTAAAACAAATTCTGCACTATTTTTATAATTAGTTGTTGATGCAGTTTTCGAGTGGCATTTCGGGCCATTTCTGGTCTGAATCGACCTTCCGTTAAAACTACAAAGTTGTTTAAAATGCCGTTTTACTTCCTCGCGAGGTCGCCCGAGTCTGAAATCGAGTAAGGGTCTAAAAGCTAGATCAAAATCTGCATTTTTCATTTTATTGAAATTGAATCAGATCTGATGTAAGGGCGTTTTCATCATTTTCTGTATCATTTTGGGTCTCGGCTAAAACACGAAAGTTGTCCATAATGTTGTTTTGCATAAAAACAAACGAAATTTGGTCTAAAAGTGCATAAAAGTGGGGATTTTGGTATAAATACATATCTGCGTTTTTGTAAAGATATTTCAGCAACTATTTTTGAAAAATGAGCTGATACAGTTTTTAACTTGGAATTCGGACCCTTTCTGGTCCGAACCAGACATTTTCTAAAACATAAAAGTTGTTTATTTTGATGATTTCTACAAAAAGTCGCGAAATTTTGTTTAAAAACGCAAGATGATAGAAAAACATAGGGGTAAAAGTTAGTGAATCATTATTTTAGAAAAATTAAAGTAGTTGCTGATTTTGTTAAAAGAATAGGATTTTGAGCGTTTTAGTGTCCGTTTAAGCTTGAAAAATATTAACGAATGTTATTAAATGACTAATAAATTATTGGGTGCGTCCGGTCATGTTTAAAAAAAATAGGAAGTCTATTTTCGTAAACTTTATATATATAAAGACATATTGTGGGAAATAAGAATAGTATATGAATTATGGATGGGTCGGTATTATCGGGAACATAATATTTTATTTAACGATATTAATGTCTTCGAAAGTTCGAACTTACTAAAAATGGAAACTTTCTAAAAATAGAAACTTTGTATATATAAATATGACGTCGGAGATAGGGTTAAGCATTTGGTTATTGGGGTGTCGGTGTTAACTGAAAAAGTAATATTTTTATTAAACGATATTAATGTCTCCGAATATCTGGACTTTCTAAAAATTGCAACCTTCAAAAAATAGCAACTTTCCTAAAATAGTAACTTTCTAAAAAATAGTATACTTTCTCAAAAGTATATCGTTGTCAAATGACTTAGGAGGTACACACATTTGGATTCCATTATTTTTATATATATGTGGCTTATGTGTTATTTTATTTTATCTTCCCTTTTCCTAATTGCGCACCATCGCTTTTGGTCGCAGTTATAATCTCTTGTCTTCATATCCTCCATCGCCATCGATATCATGTACCTCATAACGATTCCGGCTAAACCCTTGAAACCCTATCATCTTGTAACCATTTCACCGATTACTTCATAAATTACTCTTCACTACTCTCTTGCAAACCACTTGTTGTTTTATAAGTCATTGTAATGTCACCTTATAAATTTAAATTGCTATTGTTTTACGAGTCATTTTACGTGGGTCTTATAAAATATTTGTTATCGCAAAAAAAAAAAAAAAATAAATAAATAAATAATAAAAAATAAATAAAAAATAAATAAATAAAAATTATTTTGAGTTCTATCTTAAAAATAGTATGGTTTATACATTTAAATATAAGAAACATAACACTAGTTTGACGAAATTGAGCATTGCATTGCTATTCCTAAATTATACCTAGTCGTGCACCTATGTATAATTTAGAAGGAGCCATGCAAGACTGAATAGTAGTCACCTTAAGGTCTTGATAAAGACCAACTTTTTACCTGTAGTTATGGAAAACAAATTTTTTTTGTGGTATGCAAGTGGTACAAATTGAGGGCATCCACATATGTACCCCTATTTTTTTTTTCTCGAACGAATTCTCCATATGCGGGTACATTCTGACTTAACAACCTTCGTTCTAATTTTCCTTTCATTCCTCTTCATAATGGAAATCCTTTAGGCTGCTCTTCTAATTATCGGACATTGATACCGGACTTAGAGGTTCTGACGTTTCTATGCTTTCTTCTCGACCCACCTTCTTTGAGTAACGTTGGTAGATCTCCGAGATGCCTCCGGATGTGATTAATGAGGTATGAATAAATGAGTTTATGTATATCCGCCATGATGTTCGTCTTTTTTTGACCTAGAATTTGTTCGTGCGAACCATGCGTTAACTTCTCTCTTTTAATCGCTAACTTGTATCATTGGTATAAGTGCCGATCTAAAACTTTCTTCGATTTGAGATTTGTTGTATGGATTTCCTTTTTCGGTTGTGTATCGACTGCCGCAAACTTAATGTGCTGACGGTGACCGTCTTATGAATTGATGACTCGATAAATCCTTCTTTTCCTATTTTCGTATCGCCGTCACTTATATTCCATTCTTTCCTTTAAGGACCCTCACGACATTAAATTCGTTCCCTCATACCATTGCCTACGCATTATGCGTTTGCTATCCTTTGTTCCAGCTTCGTTGCTATCTTGTTACTTTGTTAAACTCCCGAGCACGTACCTTTAATGCGCTCAATACCTTCACGGATTTTATAAATTTTCACAAGTTTTTATGAAAATTCTACAATTTTTTTCAAAAGTGTCTAAATTACCAAAATAGCCTTCTCAAGTTTAAGAGTCGGTCTAAACATCCTCCTTTGTATAATCTATAACTAATGCTTCAAATGACACAAAGCCCCACCTGTCAAATTACATGTTTTATACATCACATCTTAATCATATCTTAATGAAATGACCGATTTAAACTTCGGTTCAACAAATGACTCTTAACCAATTGGAAAAATAGATTTTCTAAATCGCAACCGCGAATCCGTGAGTTCAACAAAGCCTTTATACATACATTTATCTTAAAGGTTTTTAAAAACACCAAAGTGATTATTGAGTCTTTCCAGGAATGAAATCCTCACATATAGAACATTTGTGAGCTAGGAGATATGAGTCCATGAAGTCGAGTTAAAATCAGAAACTAAGTTTTTACGTCTAGTCAAAAATGTAAAAACGTATCGTACACCGTGATAAAATAAAAATTAAAAGCCGAAACTTAGTAGATGTTCATTTGCCTATAAGACCAGGTCACAAGTCAATTTGGGGTTAAAAAGGACTTGGGGAAGTTCTAGTGGAATGCCATGCTTATCTCGGAAACACATCTCATGATCACATGTTTAACTTTTACGTATTGTTACTTTCTACGTACTAAGTCGCGTCACTCCTATAGGTTGTCGGTGATTGTTGGTGACCTCTCTCGATCTATATACTCAGCTTCTCGATCCTCGTCGCTTATTTGACTTACAGTGAGTTCATAGCCTCGCTTTTCAAGTATTTTTCTTAAACCCCGCGAGGGAGATGCATGCTAGTTTTTATAAAACGAACACAAGTAGGTTTTTCTCCTATGCTTGGACCCGTATGTGAATATATGTTGTTGCTTGAGTAGCTTTCATCATAAGACCCCAATCGTGAGCCGTCAACTACCTATGATGTGTAGCCGCTCATACAATTAATAGCGCTATGGGCTTGACAACCCAGTTTGGTTTTTGGGAAGTTTGAATCCGGAAAGTGAGCACTCCTAATGTACGGACATATTGTATGGAGATTTAAGTAGGTATCTGACGAAATACCTAGCCTGGGGGCATTCTTTGTGTTATTATTATTTGTTTATGGAATTAGTCAATGGGATCGGTGTCGCGAGCTCAATGCAACTGTTGGTTATTAGCTTGTCTGATCAACAAGTCTATATAATGCTTATGATTATTATTATGCTTGTGTTTAACTCTTTTATCAATTATAAAACCTATGAATTAACACAACCTCGTGTTGACTTTTTAGCATGTTTCATCTCAGGTAATTGAAGTCCGGAGGCTTAGAGGCACTGATGAGGAGGATTTGCGCTAAACTTTTGTCCACCATTTAAAAATCCATTCCTTATTAAAAACTTGTTTTAGTTTGGTTATGTCAAACTTATGTATTGTATGGTAATGATCTTTTGGGACTACACTTTTGAACTCTGATAAATATGGAATGGAATGGTTGTTTGCTTTTAAAACATCTCATTGAGTCGTTCTTTATATCTTGTGCCTATTGTACTATTATTTAACACCCAAATTGTTGGTTCTACTGCGTGTAAATTTGGGGGTGTTAAACCTTTCAGATGAATATGACTTCATTCAAGCAAGAATTGAAGCTGATAGACTTCTAGCTCTAAGACTTCAAGATGAAGAGAGAGAGCAGTTCACTGTAGAAGAAAGAGCAAAGTTCATTCATGATACAATTGCAGCTCAAAGAAGATTTCTTGCAGAACAAAGAGCTATTGCAATCAGAAATAAACCTCCTACAAGAACTCAGCTTAGGAATAAAATGATGACTTATTTGAAGCATGTTGGAAACAAGAAACACTCAGACTTAAAGAGCAAAACTTTTGAAGAAATACAAGCTTTGTATGAGAAAGTGAAGAGGTTTGATGAAAGTTTCACTGCTGTTGGTTCCACTGAGGATGAGAGAAGGATTAAGGAGATGAATGAAGGAGTAAAAGACACTGATCAGAAGTGATTAAAGGAAGAAGACACAGCAAAGGTACCTGCTATGGTAGATGTGAAAGAGTAGGGTATAAAGAAGAGAAAAGGGGGTCATATAAAAATGATTATAAGAAAAAACCAAGAAAATAGTCAGATGTTGACAGTGATGATGAACATAGAAAATGCCTAAGGATTGTTACATTTGAAGGTACCATAGATAGTGAGATAATGGAGAAGAAATCATTTATTGCTAGGTTGAACAAGGTATCATCACCAGATGTGGACTATCTTGTTATATACAGAGCTAATGGGAACTTCAGAGCTTTCAACTATATCATGGACGTACTTCATATATTTGATAGGCACGATTTGTATCACTTATATAACTTGATGCTGGAGCAGTACTCAGAAACTACACTAGAAGGGATTGAGTTGATTCTTTGGGGAGATTTGAAGATAATGATGGAATCCTCAACTGAAGAAAATGATCAAAGTGATTTATGGAGTAATCAACAGGATTGAAAGATTGTCACTTGGAGATTGTATGAAGCTTGTGGAGTTTGCAGACTAGAATTTGAAGATGGGACATTCATCCATATGTTAGTTGAAAGAAGATATCCTTTTTCCAAGGAGTTATTGCAAAGAATGCTTGATCTGGGATTAGAAGTTGAAAGAGAAAGTATTGTTGCCCTTGATTTGATAAGATTTATTAAGCAACAGATTGATGAAAATTAATGATGTAAATGGACTTGAGAAGGGTTTGAGTGTTGGCTAACCACCACACAACAAATGGTTATTAGTTCACCATGCTTAATAGGCATAAGAACTGGCTAGTCCATAAGCAAACGGCTTGTGGTAAAGACTTCTCAAATCCGTTTATGGTTGACAATTTACCAAAAATTGTAGGGTTTTCAACTCACCTTGCTTCATGGTGAAGAGTTGGCTAGTCCAAGATCAAACAGTTCTTGGTAAAGACTACTCAAATCTGTTGATAGCTGATAGTTTGCTAAAAACTATATGGTTTATCAATGCACCATGTTATGGCAATGAAGCATTGGCTAGTCCAAAAGCAAACGGTATTTGGTAAAGACAAATCAATTCCGTTGATGGTTGACAGTTTACCAAAAACTGTATGGTAATTAACTCACCATATTTTTGAAATAAAGAGTTAACTATCCCAGAGCAAACGGCTACTGGTAAAGGAACATCAAATCCGTTTATGGCTGGTAGTTTGCCAAAAACTACAAAGCCAACTTAGTTGGATTGTTGCTGAAAAGATGTTGCAGTGTTGCTGAAAAGACAAAGTTGCTGATAAAGATGGAAAGATTATTAAAGATCAAGATCAAGATGTGTTAGAGTGTTTGGATACATCCTCCAAGAACTTAAGAAGATTAACCTGAAGAAACATGAAGTTAAAAGAGTTCAACAATCATGTTTAGGGGAGGATTGTTGGGAATTATTCATTCCTGACTTAGTACCGTTAGTGATAATACTTAGTACCGATAGTTATAGTTAGTACTTACAGTACAAAGTGTTAAGTACTGACCAGATAGTTAGTACCGTTAGTAGAAAATAGTTAGTACCGTTTAAGAGATATGTATGAGATATTATAGGAAAAGATATGTATTATCTTTTATGCATTTTGTAAGCCTGTTAGGGTTATCCTTGGTCTATAAAAGGAACCCTCATGGCATAGTTAGAGATATCAGTTCAATATACATCTCATACAATCATATCTCATAGTTAGTAATCTGTAATCACTTTAAATGGACCCGACAAATAATGGAAACTATTCACGTTACATTCGATGAGCTGACTGAGCAGACGGCTCTTGTACACTCCAGTTCAGGACCCGCTCCTAACCTTTTGATGCTTGGACCTATAAGTTCAAGGCTCGTACCGAACTCTGCTCCTGCTATACCGTATGTACCTCCCACCAATAAAGATTTCGAGCTGCTGTTTCAACCAATGTTTGATGAATATTTTGAGACTCCAACGGGTGATCATCAGTTGCCTCATGTCCCCGCAACTCCAACCCCGGCCATTCCAACTGGTCCATCAGTATCTATCTCCTTTGATCATGATGCACCATCAGGCAGTCGTTCACCATCATCCTCTGCTCATCAATCATCTTTGGTACATCACGGTGTTGCAACTGAGCATTCTTTTGAAGTAAATCCGTTTGCTGCAACTGAGCACGAACCATTTGTTAATGTGTTCGCCCCAGACCCGAACTCTAAAGCATTATCTTCTAGGATAATCATGATTACTACACCCAACCAATCCACTCAACCTCATGAACATCTCCGCAAATGGACCGACTCTCATCCTCTTGATAATATTATTAGAAACCCTTCTCGCCGGTATCCACTCAAAAATAGCTTGCTACAGATGCTCTGTCGTGCTTCTATAATTTAGTACTGTCTAAAGTCGAACCAAAAAACTTCAAATCTACTGTTATTAAAGACTGCTGGTTTCAAGCCATGCAAGATGAAATCCATGAACTTGATCAACTAGACGTATGGGAATAAGTGCCACCTCTAGACTGTGCAATGATTATTTCTCTCAAGTGGATTTATAAGGTGAAACTTGACGAGTATGGTGACGTGTTGAAAAAAAAGGCACGTCTTGTAGAGAAAGGATATCGTCAAGAAGGAGGTCTTGATTTTGAAGAATCCTTTGCCCCGGTTGCCAGACTTGAAGCTATCACAATATTTCTTGCCAATGCTGCCAGTAAAAACATGACAGTTTATCAAATGGACGTGAAAATTGCATTCTTAAATGGCGAGCTTAAAGAAGAAGTCTATGTGAGCCAACTAGAAGGCTTCGTTAACCCAGATCGTCCACATCATGTCTATCGTTTGAAGAAAGTTCTTTACGGGTTAAAGCAGGCAACCCGGGCGTGGTATGACACTTTGTTGAAGTTTCTTCTGGCACAAGGATTCTCCAAGGGTGTAGTCGATCCAACCTTGTTCATTCGGAAAACAAGAAAACACACTCTTCATGTTCAAATATATGTTGATGATATCATATTTGCCTCAACCGACCCCAAAGACTGTGATCGTTTTTCTAATGAAATGAGCTCTAATTTCAAATGTCGATGATGGGTCAAATATCCTTTTTCTTAGGCTTACAAATTTCTCAGAATCCTAGAGGCATTTTCCTAAATCAATCTAAATACGCTAAGGAGATTTTAAAGAAATTTGATCTTCATAAAAGTGACCCTGTTGACACTCCCATGGTGGAGCGAGCAAAACTAGATGAGGACCTCTCAGGGATCCCTGTTGACCAGACCTAATATCGCAGTATGATTGGATCCCTGATGTATCTTACGGCCAGTAGACCTGACCTTGTTTTTGCTGTGTGCATGTGTGCTAGATATCAATCTAAGCCCACTAAAAAGCACCTTAAAGCTGTTAAACGGGTCTTTGGTATCTGAAAGACACCGCCATGACACTAACAGCATACGCAGACACAGATCATGTAGGTTCTCAAGACACTCAAAGAAGCACATCTGGTAGTGCTCAGTTCCTTGGTGATAAATTAGTGAGCTGGTCATCAAAGAAGCAAACTAGTACATCCATCTCGTCTACAAAGGCTGAATACATCGTGATGTCTGGTTGCTGTGCTCAAATCCTATGGATGCGGTCTTAATTATCGGATTATGGCTTTGCATACAATCACATCCCTCTGTATTGTGACAACAAGAGTGCCATAGCTCTATGCTGCAACAACGTCCAACACTCCAGGTCTAAACACATCGACATCCGACATCATTTCATCAGAGAACAATTGGAGAAGGGAGTGGTTGAGTTGTATTTCGTGAGGACAGAGTATCAACTGGCAGATATATTCACTAAGGCACTGCCCAGAAAACGATTTAAATTCATTCTCTCGCGGCTTGGCATGAAGAGTATGAAGCCAGAGACACTCAAACGTCTTTAGGATGAGTAACGGATTTGCTTCAAGTATCCTATGTAAATATGTACATATTCATCATCAAAAAAAAAGTTTTCCAAGACATGTCTTCCGTTTATCGATAACATTTACGGACCTAGAAATGTCATTCAATAATGACACGGGCCTTTAAATGAAGCTCGAATGGAAGTTCAAACTTTTCAAAACATGTCTAAATGGCTTGTAGTTATTTCAGACTGCAACCCGGTTTTCGAAATAAGGAAAGCTCGTCGCCAAAAAGACTGTTTTTCCTAACAACGGGTGATTAAGTTCTCCCGGGCATGGATTACTTTATATCCGTGCACCCTCGATCTGATATACGCTTCAGTGCATTATTTCTTGATTAAGAAGAGAAGTCTTCTTTTATCCTTATAATTTTTCCATCTATGATTCTTTAGAAAATTATTTGGATGTCACATGGTGGTTTAATCTTATTTTTGAAAATCAATCGGACTTGAATTTCACAAAAATTTGACACTCAATCAACGACTATAGCTCTTTAAATAGAAAATGGGTCATTGATTTAGGGGGAGAGTATTGTTCAAATTTATGACATCTAATAGGCATTTTAACAATTTGTATACATAATTGAGAAAGATTTGGTAAATGACAGGGTTATGGTTTAAGGGGGAGTCAAACTTGAGTTAACTCAAAAAGGGATGAATGTGTCTGTTATATGCAAGTATAGGGTCTTATGTGCTATTTGCTATTTGTATCCCAGGCTTATAAAATATAAAGGACCAATTGTGCCACTTATGCAATTTAATCAATCCCTTAGTAGCTATTAAACCATAAATGAAAAGAAATAAGAAAAGGAGGGGCCAATTCTGCCAATTAATAAAAGTGTAGCCTAAGTATTAAACACCCCTTGCGTTTTGACTTGGTCAAACGTTCATAAACCAGTCAAACAAATTTCAAATTATCTCTCTCATCACAAAACTCAACAACTCATTGCGATTTGCCTAATCCATGACTATTTGTGTGCTTTCATGCCTAGATATTCATGCATAATTGTCATAAAAAACTAGGTTAGTGTTTGTAAGTGTGTTTCGATTATTGGGATAGCACTAGTATACACAAATGATGCCTCGTTGATGTTGTGTTAGTTTACCCAATTGCTAATTTATAGTCCTTGAGATTTTCGTATTTAGGTTGACTTTTTATGTCAAAATAGTGCTAGTATGTTATGTGTGGTGACCCCTTAGTGGTGTTAATAAGTTTAGTGAGTATTGTAGAACGTAAGTCAAGATGTGCCTAAGTAATTGAACCACTGATTTGTAAGTTTGAATCTGCGCTTGTGAAGCATTCTTGGTTGCGTTTTGGTTAGGATTTCTTGGTTGCTGTTTGCTTAGAATTTCTTGGTTGCGTTTTGTGAAACAAATTCCTGCCTGCGTTTTGCTCAAATGTTATAGGTTGCGTTTTGCCTTAATACTCTTGGTTGCGTTTTACTTAAATGTTCGTTATTGCGTTTTGCCTTAAGTGCTCCTCGTTGCATTTTGCTTGATTGTTGTTGGTGGCGATTTGATAAGGAAAACTTGGTTGCGTTTTGTTTGTAGAATTCTTTGATGCGTTTTGTCTGTATGTTCCTTGTTGCGTTTTGTCTATATGATCCTTGTTGCATTTTGTCCTTTGATATGCTATTGCGTTTTGAGTATTAAATATTAAGCAGGGACAAAGCGCAGTCACTGCGTTTTGTATATGAAGACCACTTAAAATATTTAAATAGTAAAACCCTTATTTTGGAAATTTTTTAAATGGTTACGTTTTGCTTATTTTAAATATAATAGTGCTTGCGTTTTGATTTTTGTGTTTTGCCTAGTACGTTTGGTGTGATTGCGTTTTGCCTTTACTGCGTTTTGACTAGTTTTCTAATAAAATAATCATTGCGTTTTGGTGCCTTGTGTTTTGGATCCTGAGTATTCTTCTGATTGCGTTTTGCTTATTGTAACGTATCCCTTGCGTTTTGTCTCGCATTGCTTGTAAATTGTTATCGGGTCTTGTGGTTTAGTCATTGTGTTAAGTCTTCTCTTACAAGAGTCAACTTCCGTTGCCTCAAGAGTTGACTTCAATTATTGACCTTCACCATAATATGATCTAGGTGTCCTTTTCCTAGATATAATCCATAACTGATTAAATCCTATCTGTATGGTCATCGTTCTATGAATGTAATGCAGATATAATGGCTGATGTTAATGCTCCAGTTGAACAAGCACCTGCTGTAGCACCACCCACTCGCACTGATGAACAAATCTTGCCTCGCATTAGATGGGTGCCAATAGGGAAAAGAAACTGCTATCTGAATGCTGAAAAGTCACAAAGCAACCCAATCTATAAGATTGCGGTGGACATTCTGAAGCAAACCAACTTCTTTAGAGCCTTTACCGCCTCTTTGACAATACCAGCTATCTATATTCAGCAGTTCTGGGATACTATTTGCTATGACAGAACCGCCGAGGGTTACAAGTGTCAATTGGATAAGCAATGGTTCAACCTCACTAAAGACACACTCAGAGATGCTCTTCGGATCACGCCAGTCAACAACAACAAGGCCTTTTCTTCCCCTCCAACTCAGGATACTCTTATCAACTTTGTCAACGATCTGGGTTATCCAAAAGAAGTTAAACACTTATCTAATGTCGTAACTAATGACATGTTCCAATCGTAGAGAGCACTCACGACAATCATTAATCTGTGCCTTACGGGAAAGACTTCTAGGTTTGAAAGGCCAAGAGCTCCAGTGTTGCAGATTCTTTAGGGCATCATCAATCGACCTCATATCGATTATGCGGAAAGGATGTGGGAAGAATTCACTTAATCCATCCATACTTTCAAGGAAGACAAAAATAATCTGGTACAACATACTCAGGGAAAGAAGAAAGCCACTCTCATTGTGATCCCAAGTATGAGGTTCACCAAACTGATTATCTTTCATCTGCAATGCAAGCACAAGTTCCATCCAAGACCAGAGTCTCCCCTTCATTTGCCTACTGAAGAACCTATTCTGGTATATCTCAAATTCAGTGCTAAGGGAACCAAAAGGGAAGTCTTTGGGATGCCTATTCTGAATGAACTCATCACTGATGACATTCGAGGAGCAGACTACTATGATGCTTACCTGGAGAAAGTAGCCAAGCATCAAAGATATCTTGCTGGTGAAGAAGTTAGTGATCCTGACTCTCGTGCACCAAAACCTGCAAAATCGACCAAACCCAAGGTAACCAAGCAAGCTAAACCCATAGCACCTAAAGCAGCAACCAAGAAACCTCAACCAGCACCAACCAAGCCTAAGGAGAAGAAACAAAAGCAGGCTAAGGAAACCACTGAAGTAACACCGCCAGCCAAACGAGCTAAAGCTGGGAAGGTGGTAAAGAAGTGAACTCTTAAGAGATCTCAGCAGTTGGTCGATGAGTTTGTTGATGAGGGTATTCCATTGACTGAACCTGGGTTTGGTGACTTAGAGGCTGATACGCAAAGGGCTATTGAAGAAAGTCTGAAGGATGCTCACGGTGCACCTCGGGGTCCTCTTCCTCCTGTGGTGTTCAGGGAAACTAACATTGGAAAGTTTCAACCCCTTCCAAAGGTAGAGGGAAAGGGAAAGGAGAAAGTCGGTGTGGAGCAAGCTGCTCAGGTTCTACTCAATCTTCAAACTCCAAAGAAAAAGAGCCAAGCTAAACAATACATCTTTCAGAGACGTACTTCCGCACCAACTGAACCCTCGGGTCATGACGAATCCTCGTATCTATATGTTGAACTGGGCTTGACTTAAAGTGACGCGGAATCAGATGAGGAAATGCCTCCCGTAGTCAAGAGTGGTGATCAAGATGAAGGCCAAGCTGGACCAGACCCTGGTATACAAGATAAAGGCTAGGCTGAACCAAACCCTGATGATATTGCAGAGTCTCAACCTCTATCAACTCCTGGTGTTCATGCTGGACCAAACCTTGAACACACAGATGTTGAGACCACTGACGCTACAAGTCAACCACAACCTGGATAAATGGATGAAGAGTTCACCGCCACTGCATACCCTAACGTTCAGGAGAATCTTAAGTTGATGGTTGACGAACCAGTGATTCCCGAGGGGCCTGCCAGCTCTACAAGGACTTTGTCTTCTCTACAACACTTAGCCAAAGACTTCAGCTTTGGCGATCAATTCTTCAATGATAAACCCTTAGAAGCCGATAATGAGAAGACAACAGCAGATACATAAGCTGTATCAATAGTGTCCATCATAATCCATCAAGACACCTCTTCTATCCCTCCTATGACATCACCGGTGATTGATCTCGTGTCTAGACCCAATTCTCTCAATTTTCATCGGCCACTACCAACCACCGCAACCGCAACTCCAACAACAACAACGACAATAACAACGCTTCCTCTACCACCTCAACCTCAACAAGGTCCATCAGATCCCACCTTACTAAAGCACATTGGAGAATTCGAACAACATATCGCGGATTTAGTGGATGCAAACCAAGCCCTAGAGGAAAGATTAGACAAACATGGGTCCAGACTGTACAGGTTGGAGAATCAAGATATTCCCAATCAAGTGCGCAAAGCTATGGATGAAATAGTTATGGATGCTGTTGACTGGGCTATGCAAGCACCACTCAGGGAACGCTTCAGAGACCTACCAGAAGCTGATATGAAAGAAATTCTTCACAACCGAATGTGGGAATCCAAATCCTACCAAACTCATGAAGATCACATGATGCTATACGAGGCTCTAGAGAAGTCTAAGGCCTGAGATAACCGTGACCAACTCCTGTCAGACTTGGCTAAAGCAAGGAAAAAGAAGAAAAAGCGACAGGGCTCACCTAAAACACCATCTGGGTCTCCACCTCATCCTCTACCTCCTCCTCCACCACCAGCAAGTCCCTCTAGAACTTCAGGAGCCTCTGGCACTTCTGGGTCGTCTCAATCACCACCTCCTCTTCCACCTCCATCTAACAATCAGGGTGGTCAGTCTCTAAGCACCGCTGCCCCAAGCTCCTCAAAGATAGCTGCTTCAGCTGAATATACAACTTGGACAATGACTAACACCAGAATTAAGCCGTCTGTCTCACCAATTCCTGAAGAACTTCATATGGATGACGATACGACTGCAGATGAACAAGCATACTTATCTAGTGTTGAAGCCGTTGGATGTGATCATATTCCCACTGTAAACTTAAGGCAGAGTTGGTGGAAGCCTCTCACTGAAGACAGACCTGCTACACCTGAACCTGCCTGGTCTATTTCATCATCTAACTTGACCGTCCCAATGAACAACTAGGCCTTTGCTCTGAAGTCTACCTATACACCTCCACCAGCGAACTCACTACTTGCTCAGATTGGTGATATGGCAACAATTATGGACTGGTATTGCAAAAAGCAAGGAATCTCTAAACTTACTCCAAAAGACCTGAATGGCCCTGCATACGAAATTTTCAGTCTTTCATCCCGCGTAGTTCATATCTAGTTCCGAATGGAAGAATGCCACAAACTTCTCACCGATCAAGTGGATGATGTAATCCTCAGGTATAATGTCAGCAAACCACTACCACTGGGTGGTGATCCGGGTCATGTCATAATACAATCGGACTTCTTCTTCAACAAAAACTTGGAATATCTATGGTGCGGTCGCAAGATGGGCAGGCCTGCCTTGTCAATCTCGAAGATGAAGGCTGCCTACTATCCTGATGTTGGCTTAGAGCAAATGGTACTGGATCAGATGTGGATTGAAGAAGAATGCAAGTATGACGTCGCTACGATGTATGGTATATCTCACTGGTGGTTTCAAAGACAACAGTTCTACATTGATTGACACACATCTGAAGGCGATCGCAGGGCTGTACGGACCCATATGCGTATCTTAAGTGTTGTCAGAATTGAAGTCTTCTCAATGTATGGGTATAATTACATGAAGAAGATTGTCCTTCGTCAAGCTGATCTCAGAGAATATGTCATCGCGAAAAGGGACTTCAAATACCTGTACCTTAGTAACTTTGAAGATATGTACTTGTTGAATCTTTAAGGTCACTTAAACCATCTCTCACCTAAAGAAAAAAAGATTCTCACTACTGCTGTCAACTTATGGACCAGAAACTTGGTTATCAGACAACGCGTATAAGACCTCCAGTTGGGGATTGAGAGCTACCAGATGCAGTTAAACCTCGCCAAACCTCGATGGGATGCCAAGGGCTTTGAGTACAAGCATGACTTCACAGTAATTGACTCTCCAAGGGCCGTTACATTTCAGGACAAATATGGGGTTCAGATGATCATGAGGTTCAATGAAATCCACAAGTTCAGTGACGATACTCTACAACAGATTGATGAAGCATTGGATTACAGAGTCAACAGGATGAATCCGGGTTTGGATACACGGTTTTGGACGAAGAAAGACGTCGACAGAAGCAAGGAGTTTATGTTTTCCATACAGAAACGTCTTAAGACAAGACGTATCTTACAGAATCTGGAAAGCTTTGTTGGTGGAAGGATCAGAGAAGGAGACTACCGACTGCTGAAAAGAACCAAATGAAGGGTAGTTTTCTTATATGTTAAACTGTATCTTAGGCTTATATATTAAGTATTCATATGTTCCATAATCGACTTGTATAAACCTGACACACTTTCTCTTAAATTTTCCTAACTTAAATCAATTGAGACCAAAAATCTCAACGGATTTGAAATTTTTGCTCGGGGGAGAAAATGTGACTTAATTATGAAAATCTAATAAAAAATGTGATTTTTTAACTCAAGTGTAGGCTCTCCTATATGTGCTAAACTCTTTCGAATATCGATGCACATATTGAGGGGGAGCGAATGGTTATGATGGCAATTGTGGAAACACCTAAGACCGACCCTGTAATTACTTTATCAGAGTTATAAGGATGGTAAGGTTAGGTACTCGATCCCACAATCCCACCAGAGCCAGAGGGATCTACCCAGGGATAATCCACTAGTTAGTGTAGAAGTCCTTAGGTATGATTATAAAAGGAGTAATGTGAGAATAAGGGAATAGTGCGGACTGAGATGTAGCTAGTACCGAAACACATCCAACAAGGTTCTAGTAATGAAATCTCGGTAAGCACTGAAGGGGTTGAAGAATGAAAAAGAAATGCTAAGATAAAGGGTGAAAAGAAAGCAGCCCTTCTTAAACTTTAGGCAGAAACCGGGTCACTACATATGCTGTCAGAATCACATAGTTGATTGCTGACATTGAAGACAAGTATCATGGACCCAATGATACGCTGCACAACCCTCCCTAGCCACTCAAGATCCCTCAAAGGATTCTTGTTTCACTTCTCACAAAGATCAATACATTTCTATCGTCTCTCTCCCTCTGAGTTAGACGATATTGAAAAGGTGGCAGTCCGCTCCAGCCTCCGACTACCAAAAACTAAAAATGCACTATTGAGTCTAGAGCCATGAGATCATCAATAAATCTCGTTAGGACACCATTCCAATATACTTGTGTTTCACACACTATGAAAACAAGGATTATCTTAAGAGTCCTACGCATTATCCTTGTGATATTGCGAGAACATCCGAGTAATACGAAAGTATTCACAGTGAAGATGGAAATCCTGCTAGAGCCAACATCAAACAAGCTCTAGGTAGGTGACTTGTAAAGATCCTTAATGGATCAAACTTGTGACACTGGGCATCGATTCGGTCCAGATTATGAATTAACAGAGGATAAATTTTAATAAAAGCTTAAAACTCTTGATGCGTTACAAAAATCACTTTAACTAGTGACACATCGATTGATTTTCAAATCAATTTTATCTTCAATCGGTGAGATAGTAACTCACTGATTCACTCTTACCGTTCTATTAGTAGTAATACTATTAATGAGGTAGCTTACTTTAAGGTGTCTGGTAAAGAGATACTAGAAAGTACAGTTAATCTAATGCATCTGCGTTAGATGATCTAACACTTTAAGTTGGAAACCCTGTCAAGGAGGTTCTTATAATGAATCTACCTGATCACAGGTACAATATTTATACTGTAAAACGGTCCTCACGAAACTGGAGTGTTGGGAATTATTCATTCATGACTTAGTATCGTTAGTGATAATACTTAGTACCGATAGTTACAGTTAGTACTGTCAGTACAAAGTGTTAAGTATTGATCAGATAGTTAGTACCGTTAGTAGAAAATAGTTAGTACCGTTTAAAAGATATGTATGAGATATTATAAGAAAAGATATGTATTATCTTTTATGCGTTTTGTAAGCCTGTTAGGGTTTATCCTTGATCTATAAAAGGAACCCTCATGGCATAGTTAGAGATATTAGTTCAATATATATCTCATATAATCATATCTCATAGTTAGTAATCTGTAATCACTTTAACAGATTAATAGAAATCAAACTTTAGTTTATTCATTGTTCTTCTTAATACTATTGTGTAGATTCCGCATATACAATTAGTATTCATAGTCAGTGTTTCTATATAGTCAATCTGTATTTATACAAGTTGGCTATCACCCTTAGCAGGCTGCAAAGATCTGTTCAGTTTGGGACTCACAAGTGGTATCAGAGCCTGTGAGAAACTCTGAGTAAGAAGAACAAAAACCAGTTATAAATCTTTATCTTACAAAACTAATCATGTCTGGTTCACAAGATGAAATTCCACCACCACCATCATTACAAACACCAACACAACAAACTCCTCATACTGTATCAACCATCAAACTTCCTATTCTCAAAAAGGGAGAATACGATACATGGGCCATGAAAATGGAACATTATTTGGCCTATTCAGACTATCCAATTTGGGAAGTTATACAAAATGGGAATGATCCTGTATCAATCACCACATATACACAAGGTCAAATCAAGGTTCTGCCTCCAAGGACTGTAGAAGAGATCTTAGCCAGAGAAAGAGAAAGAAAAGCTAGGACCACTTTGCTTATGGCTTTACCAGAAGATCATCTTGCTAAATTTCATAAAATGACTGATGCAAAAGAGATGTGGGATGCCATCAAATCTATATTTGGTGGAAATGACGAATCAAAGAAGATGCAGAAGTATATCTTAAAGCAACAGTTTGAAGGATTATCTGTATCAAACTCAGAAGGACTGCATGAAGGGCATGACAAATTTCAAAGTCTTCTAAGTCAATTAGAGATTCATGGGGCAGGTGTATCCACTGAGGATGCAAATCAGAAATTCCTTAGATCTCTACCTTCTTCCTGGTCTCAAGTTTCCTTAATCATGAGGACTAAGCTAGGAGTGGACAATCTCAGCTTTGATGATTTGTATAATAATCTAAGAGTCTTTGAGAATGATGTAAAAGGCTCTACTGCATCATCCTCTAGCACGCAAAATGTGGCATTTATCTCTGAGAACACCAGCAGTACTAATGATGTTAGTACCGCTTATAGTGTTTCTAATACTTTTGGTCATAACTCACAGTATGAACAAACTTCATCATACTCCTTACATGCAAATCAATCCAGTTGCCCTCAATTGGATTATGAGGACTTGGAACAGCTTGATGAATTTGACTTAGAAGAAATAGACTTGAAATGGCAGGTGGCTATGATTTTGATGAGAATGAAAAAGTTCTACAAAAAGACTGGTAGAAAGCTATAATTTGATGCAAAAGAACCTGTTGGTTTTGATAAAACCAAAGTCGAGTGCTACAATTGCCACAAGACAGGCCATTTTGCTAGAGAGTGTAGAACCAAGGGAAATCAAGATATTAGGAGGAGAGATGCTTGGAACTCTAGCAATAAGGATGGGAGAAGATCTGCTAAGCAGGAAGACTCTAGAGCATTGGTGACCATTGATGGAGAAGGTGTAGATTGGACCAGTCACTCAGAAGAAGAAGAAGATTATGCTCTGATGGCTTGCAACAGCTCAGGCTCAGACACAGAGGTAACTTCCTGTTCAAATGAGTGTAAAGAGTCTTATGCTAAACTTAAAAAACTATATGATGCACAAAGAGAACAACTTAGTGATGCAAGCATAGAAATAAAGGCATATGTGGTATATCATATATCATAACACGGGGTCGATTATTGGACTTAGCTAATTTCTAGAGAGAACACATGAGAGGTTTACTAGAGAGAGAAACAAGTGTGTTTTAATGGAAATGAATAAATGACTAGCTTGCCTCTTCCAAAGTTGGAAGAGGCTTATATAGTTTTTACAGAATACCGGGTATTAGTACCTGGCTTAATACCGAAAATCATACTATTAACTATTAAACTACGAGCTATAATAAATAGTAAAATACATGGGGTGACCGAGTCTTTTTCTAATATCTAACAATCTCCCCCTAAGGGAGGTCACCCTTGAAAATACTAAACTTAATCACTTCAGTCTTTAGCTCGTAGACATTTGATATCTTGTACATTTGGGGTAGTGATCTTTTGATTCATCTTTGACTTGTCTTTGATTGTGATCTTGAGCTTTCTAGAGATCATTACCCAAACATAATCTTACATTATCTTGTAATGGATCGCCATCTTGTGCACTTATGAAGAAATACACGATATCAGAGTTTGCGGAAGCTTTGACACCTTTATGAGGTCTTTCAAAACTTAATAACAGGTGTAGGTCGTGTCTGAGAATTCGGTTATTCACTTGACATCTCTGGAACTGGGAATCTCCATCTCCATCTCTATCTTTAAATTGTCCTGTAATGAAACAGTTAGCAATAAAGAGAAAATTGATTTGAAAAATCAGACTAAGTGTTTCTTATGAAAATATTTTGTAACACTTCGAGAGTTTTGATTGTTTGTCAAATGATCAATAACCGTCAATTCTTATACTGGAACAAGTTTGATTCACTCATAATCGCACCATTGTTTCTTTCCAGTTGACACAAGTTTGATTCTAGTAGAATCGCACAAGTCACCTACCTAGAGCTTGTTTGATGTTGGCTCTAGCAGGATTTCCATCTTCATTGTGAAAAACCTTCATTTAACTCGGATGTTCTGGCAATATCATAAGGATAATGCGTAGGAATCTTATGATAGACTTGTTTCCATAGTGTGTGAAAGATAAGAGAATTGGATATGTGTCCTAACAAGATTAATTGACGATCTCTTGGCTCTAGACTTAATAGTGCGTTTTGGTTCTAGTAATTGGAGGCTGGAGCTGACTGTCACCTTTTCAATATCAACTAACTCAGAGTGAGAAAGTCAATAGATAACGTGTTTAGTCTCCGTGAGAAATGAAACATAAATCTTTTGAAAGATTCTGAGTGGCTAGGGAGGGTTGTGCATTGCATCACTGGGTCCATGATGTCGATCTTCAATGTCAGCAATCATCTTAGTGATTCTGGCAGCATATGTATTGACCCGGTTTCTGCCTAAGTGTATGGAGGGCTTCTTTCTTTACACCCTTTATCCTTACAATTCTTTTTAATTCTTCAACCCCTTCAGTGCTTACCGAGACTTCATGACTAGAACCTTGTTGGGTTTATTCCAGTACTAGCTCCATCTCAGTCGGCACTTTTCCCTTATTCTCACTTTTACTCCTTTTATATGTCATACCTAAGGACTTCTACACTAACTAGTGGATTGTCCCTGGGTAGATCCCTCCGGTTTTGGCTGGATCATTGGGAATTGTACCTAACCTTACCAACCTTATAACTCCAATAAAGTAAAATGCATGGTCGGTCTTTTGGTACAGTTCTCCTTTCCATAAAACGAATTGAAAATTCAATTAAGGTACTTATGATATAAATATCAAAGCGTTTAGTACCTCGATCGTTTTTTGATTTTTTCAGAAACGCTCCCCCTCAAACTGTGCTTCGGTATTCGAAATTGTTTAGCACATTCAGGCGGAGTATATACATGAGTCCTAATAATCACGATTATTATTATACGCATATTTTAATCACATTTTATCCCCTTATCAAAAAATTTAAACCCTTTGACATTTTGGATATCAATTGATATAAATATGTTATAAAATTTGGGAGAAAAGTATGGCCATAATTCCTAAGTCATGTAAGAAACATATAACTGCTCCCCCTCAATCGTTGAGGGATATAAATTATTCCTACACTTAATCATCAAAAGATTAACTACTTACTAATGTACAAGATATATTATTCACAATAAGAAAATATTGACCTTTTTATTATAACGACGATGTCGTCACGTTGTTCTGTTGATCAGCCTGTAGTCAATATCTCTTATTCTTCCTCCAACAAAGCTTTCCAGACTTTGAAAGATCCTCCTGATCTGTAGTCTTTTCTCGATTGCTGTGATGAAGACTTTGCTCCTCCTCTTGTCATCCTCTGACCATTTCCTAGTCTCCATGCCCTTATTGTACTCGAATAGACGAAAGTCTTTAACCATGTGATCCAGCTTTTTCATGACTCTTGTCAACGTCCCATCACTAAACTTGTGTATCTCATTCAGCCTCATCAACTTTCTCTGATCATTTCTGTCTTTGTAGATAACGGCTCTTGGCTTAGGGACAATCGTATAATCTTCTTTGAAGAAATAGTTAGTTGCATCCCAATTAGGACGTTCGAGGTTGAGCTTTATTTGGATCCTTCCTTTCTGCTATGAGGTCGAGCACCTGTTGGAGGAGTAATGATTAAGGATCCGGTATCTGAAACAACTCCCATACTACCTGAAGTAGTAGGCAAGGGTAAGGCTATTGTAACCGAAGAACAAGTAGCTCATTCTCTGATCGATCTGTCAAAGAAGAAACGTACTACGGATCTGTTTATCCTTGTTAGGCATGATCAAGCACCTCATGATTCGACAACTGGACCCTCTTCTTAACCTAAAGATGATACATCAGAGAAAGTGGTCCAGGAATCTTCATCAACAACTAATTCAGAACGAACAGAAAGTGAAACAGAAGCCGCTGCTCCTAAAGATGACAAAGAACAAGGTCAAGTAATTTTGTCTACAATGACATCAGGAGTAGGGATATATGTTCGTACAGAAGACCAGGCTGGATCAGACCCTGGAAAAGTACATGAGGCTCCGGCTTGACCAAACCCTGAGCCCATGCAAGAAGACCAGACTGGATCAGACTCTGGAAAAGTACATGTGTCTCTTGCTGGACCAAACCCTGAGCACATGGATGAAGAATTCCTCGCTACAGCCTACCCAAAGGCTCATGAAAACCTGAAACTCATAACTGATAAACGTGTCATCGAAGATAATCTAGAAAGTCATTCTGGTTCTATGTGTTCCATGAAAAATCTAGAAGACACTAATAACTTTGGGGATCAATTTCTGTATGAGAAACCAACCGAAGATGATCAGGAGAAATCTAAAGTTGTAAATGAGTCTGATTCCACCATACCTGATCCAAGTCATCAAACTGTCACGTCAACTCCTCCAGTGATCGCTCCCGTCATTGATTTCTCATCTTCTAAACCATCATCACAGGTCACACCTCCACCAATCAACACAGAAGCTACATCTATCACCATAACTCTCTCAGAGATCACACCATTCATTGCCCTTCAGCTAAGAGTGGCAAAATTAGAGCAAGATATGTCTGAAGTTAAGAAGACTGATCACTCTGCTGCTATTTTGGCTTCTATTAAATCCTAAGTTCCTACAGTTGTTGATAAGTATCTAGGAACAAAACTTGATGATGCTCTCCTTAGGATTCTTGAACGACACACTACAGATTTAATTAAGAAATACTCTGTGCTGCCTAACCCAGAGTCTATCAAGAATCAAGAATCTAAAAAGAGTCTGAAAGAGATTATCAGAATCAAAAGGGAATAAGGTAAGAAGAAACAAGAGTCGACATATACCATCAGGTCAACTGATAAAGTTACACTTAAATAATTTGATCTAAAGAGTGCTCTCTTCAAACACATGAATAAGAACAAAACTGCAAACAGAAATCCTGCCAACTACCATCTATACCATGCTCTTATGGAAGCGTTAATAGCAGATGAAGATGCCATGGATAAGAAGGTTAAATACGGGCTTAAAGACCACAAAAGAAAGCATGATAGTGATGATGATGAAGACGTTGATGATGATAAAGGTCCTTCAGCTGGATCAAACCAGGGTAAGTCAGCAAAAAGGAGAAAATACGATTCAAGTGCTTCTGGGTCAGCTCAACCTCCTCTTAAAGATGATGAGCAAAGTTCGAAGAAACCACATGATTCTGATGCATCTGCATCCAAATAACATCCAACTCTTACCTCAACTGGCTGGTAAATCACTGACACAAGAGATGTTGTTATTGACTCTTCGATGCAAAGCTCTGAACTCGAATCTGGACATTCTGAACATTCCTCTGATGACATTTCAAAACAAGATGAAGGGCATGTCTTAGATCTAGAGGTCACTGATAATGCTTATATTCCCAAGGTAAAGGCTGCTACATGGTTTAAACCGATTCAAGAAGATGAAAGACCAGCTACACCTGAACCAGAATGGACCATTCCCCCGAATGACTTCCCTGAACCAGAGAACAACTGGGCAAATGCATACGCCACATCGTATCAAGTTCCCGCAGAGAACAAGCTCCAAAGGAACACGTATGATATAGGTTCATTCATTAAATGGTTCTGCAGACAAACAGGAAAGAAGAAGCTCTGCAAAGCTGATTTGGAAGGTCCAACTTTCAACCTTGTTAAAGCCTTTTACAAGAACAGCGTCTTTCTTCAATTTAAGATGGATGAATGCCATAAGCTGCTGACGAATAAGATTGATTTGGTTAATCCTGAGGGTCATCAAATTCTGCGTGATATAAATGAACCGCTGCCCTTAGGAGGACCACCAGGTCAGGTAACTATTCAACCCAAATTCTTCTTGCAATAAGGATCAAAGAAATACCTCTGACTGTGACAAAGAGCGTAAACTACCTTATCCATATCCAAGCTCAAAGATGCTCGTTACCTAGACTTTGGTCTAAAAGAATTAGTTCCGTCTTTGTGGGTTGAAAGTGAACGTGATTATGACATCAGTGCAGCTTATGGTATCACACACTGGTTGGATCATAAAATGAATTTACATCAACAACACAGTGAGCCCTCAGATCGTGAAGCAGTCAGATCCCAGATGCGAATTCTCAGTATGATCCGTGTCAAGACTTTCGAAAAATACGGATACAACTACTTGAGAGAGATAATTCTTCGCCGAGCTGACTACAAAGAGTATAAGATCTCGGAAAAGGATTTTAAAAACCTTTATCCAAATGGTTTTGAAGATCTGTATCTACTCAATATTCAAGACAAACTCAACCATCTGTCTAAATCAGACAAGATCCATCTACACACAGCAGTCAACATGTGGATCAGAAACCTGGTCATCAGGAATCGTATGGGAGACTTGCAGCTCGGAATTGAAAGCTATCAAAATTTTTTTTTGATAATGCTAGCATAACATAATGATGATATTGCCCATAAAACATCCAAAATTAATGTTCAAACTTGAAGCCATAATTTTCATTGCCTAATAAAGGTAGAACCAAGTATATATAGAAAAACAGAACATTTCGCTAAATAAAGTTCAGCATTGTCTTTAGTTGGAAACACCAATCAGAGAGCTTAATTTGGTGGGTCTCAACTTTCTTCTTTTGCCACAACTTGTCAAGTGCACTGTCAGCATCTCCCTGAGCACGGACAAACCCACAGAGAGCAAAGGTAGAGAATTGACCGGTGTATCGGCCAGATTCATCCAAATGTCCAACATTGATTTGAACAGAAGCGTGATCCTTTGAAGTGATCAACCTGTTGGTGGCAGAGTACTTCCTAGGGATGTAAAGATCCATGTTTTGTCCTTCCTCGTTCTGCATGTTGACAAGTTTTTTTTTATACCGGCTAAGCCTGAGAAGATGATGATGATTTGTTTAGTGTGGCAGTGGACGGCTATGCAATGAGGTTTAGTGCGCATCAAGAAAAGGGAGAAGGTGAAGGTGCTGATACTGAGAAAGAGATTATCAGAATCAAAAGGGAACAAGGTGAGAAGAAACAAGAGTCGACATATACCATCAGGTCAACTGATAAAGTTGCACTTGAAGAATTTGATCTAAAGAGTGCTCTCTTCAAACACATGAATAAGAACAAAACTGCAAACAGAAATCTTGCCAACTACCATCTATACCATGCTCTTATGGAAGCGTTAATAGCAGATGAAGATGCCATGGATAAGGAGGTTAAAGACGGGCTTAAAGACCATAAAAGAAAGCATGATAGTGATGATGATGAAGATGTTGATGATGATAAAGGTCCTTCAGTTGGATCAAACCAGGGTAAGTCAGCTGGATCAAAAGACGGGCTTATCCCTACTCCTGATGTCACTGTGGATGAAGCTACTTCACCTTGTTCTTTGTCATCTTTAGGAGCAGCGGCTTCTATTTCACTTTATGTTCGTTTTGAATCAGTTATTGATGAAGATTCCTAGACCACTTTCTCTAATGTATCATCTTTAGGTTGAGAAGAGGGTCCAGTTGTCGAATCATGAGGTGCTTGATCACGTCTAACAAGGATAAACTGATCCGTAGTACGTTTCTTCTTTGACAGATCGATCAGAGAATGAGCTACTTGCTCTTCGGTTACAATAGCCTTACCCTTGTCTACTACTTCAGGTAGTATAGGAGTTGTTTCAGATACCGAATCCTTGATCGTTACTCCTCCAACAGGTGCCCGACCTCGTGGCAGAAAGGAAGGATCCAAGCTAAGCTTAATTGTTCGTTCTATGTCAGCATCAGCACCTTCACCTTCTCCCTTTTCTTGATGCCCATTCAAACTCATCTTCTTGGCCAGTTCGAGAGCAAGATCATCACTTTCTCCTTGAGGAACAGATTCTTGTTGAGCCTCATCATCTTCATCAATAAGTTAGAAAAAAGGGTTTCCTTTTCTAACTTTCTGTGGAAGCTTACGCTTAGAAGGTTTCTTTGTCGGAGACTTAGGTTGTTTAGATGAAGGTAGCTTGGTTGGTTTGACATGAGTAGTAGTTGTGGGCTTCTTGGATGGAGCACGCTTTATTGCAGGTTCAGGTTGCTTGCTTGCACTATCCTGTAGTGTTTTCTTCGTATTCTTAGCAACCATTTCCAGATACTTTGGATAGTACAAAGATTGTTGAATGGCTTGAATAATCAATTGTTTAGGAATCGCCATTCCAAACACTTCACTTGTTTCACCTTTCGAGATAAAATTGAGATTACCTAGCAGAAAGTCATCTCCTGAAAGATGACAAGGAGACTTACATCTTTTATGTACATCATTGGTGCTCCCCAGATAGTAAATAATCATCTTTGTAAACCACCCGTAAGGAATGAGGAGAGGAACTGCTTTCTTCTTAGGGTCTTTTAGACTGGCTTTATGACTTGCCTTGTGTGAGAAGAATGTCTGAATCCCTTGTGTAAACTCTTCCTATAATAGTTCTGCATGATCAACATTAGTTTAAGTGACAATGCCCCACAACATTTATAGCACTAGGTGTCTTGGTTTGTCACTACCAGATGTTTTTCCGGTTAAGCACTGGTTAATTAGTGTTAGAATTGCTCTCCATGGCTGATATACATAATTCACACGTATATTGGAGACAAATTCTACAGGTTCAGGGTACCCCAGCTGATTTACAAAATCAATCACCATGTCACCAGTCGGAGGTAACTCAAATGGGTGAGCTGGGTCGACATGAGTAATATCTAAGGCCTTTCTAAAAAGATCAGCACTTAGATTGAACCATTGTTCATCAACTTGACAGCAATAAATCCCAGTCTTCTCGTCATACTTCATAGAGTTCCAGAACTGCTGAATGTAGACGGTAGGAACACTAGCAGAGGTAGAGAAAGCTCTGAAGAAGTTGGTGTTCCGCAAGATGTCCACAGTTATCTGAAAGATAGGGTTCTTTTGTATCTTTTGAGCATCGAAAAGAAGATTGCTTTTCCTAATTTGTAACCATTGAGAGCGAGGTACAATCTGCTCATCTGTTCTTGCTGGTGCTCGAACGGGAACATTTTGCTCTGCCATTGTATTCTGCATAAGAGTAATTAACGAAGGAAACGAGCATGGCAGAGAAACGATGTTAAAGAGGAAGGTTGACATTGACATGACATGCCTCGACTGATTAAGGTAGATTCATCACAGTGTTTATGAAAATGCAACAATATAGGCCATGAGTTACAGGATTAGTCAACAGATACTATTACATATTATCTAAACCCAGAAAGGTAATAGATATGTAATTGGGTCATTGGAGAGGGCCTTTAAAGATTATCGGGCTTAATAGGGCCAAATTAATGAAAATTAGCCCAAACCGCCGTGAAGCAGAATGCCAACCCACCGTGAGGAGGATTGAGCAAACCGCCACGAGGAAAGGCACCAACCCGCCATGATTATTAAAATAATATTGACCAAACCGCCGCCACACTTAAAAAAATTGAAATGGCGGATGACGTATTTTAATATTATTAAAATAACTCACCAAACCGCCGCGAGGCAGCGGTTTACCTGTACAAATAACATATCAACAAGTATAAAGCAACCTACCGTGAAGCAACCCGCCGCAGTAAATAAATCGCGAAACAACGGGTTGAATATGTTATTAAATCTAATAAATTCAACCAAACCACCGTTGAGAGGCGGTTTCCTTGAAAACATTAAAATAACAAAAATAAACAAACCGCTACCTAGCAAAACAGGCAACCCACCGTGTAGAATCACTTAAACAAAAATCAGATTTCATTCACTTTGGTAATCCTTAACACATCCTAACGCAATCCTAAGCTATCCTATGCCTTAGATACACCTAACCAACCACTTGAAGACATTTTGATAAAAAAACGAGGTCAAGATTAAGCATAGAGCACTCAGATGTTTGTGAAATGGTTAAACCAATATATCCTAGTGATCACATTTCTATTCTGCAACTTTCCCCTCAATCAATTTCAATTTTCAAACAACTTTTAATTTTCGAACCCTAAATTTGAAATCTAGCTATTCTGCTCATTTTAACGTGTTTAAATTCGATTCCTTGAATCTATATATACATTAACATGCATAGAATAAGATTTGATGATTACCTTTGCAACAAAAACACTTGAAATCAAAGATTGGGAAATGGTTCTTGGCGGCGAGTTGCGAACGAGTATGTGTGTGAGTTTTTTGTTTGACTAGATATTGAAAGTTTGACCAAAGGCAACCCGCCACCTCCTTTTATATTCTACCTTTTGAAATTGGCAGATTCAGTCCCTGTGGTTTCTATCTTCTTTTATTTTCATGTTTAAGCATTCCTAAGGTTGTCCAAAGTTTGAGTCTTGGCAGATTTAGTCCCTATTGATTAAAAACTAGGAGACATGTAGCAATTTGCATTAAAGTCCCTAAGCATTATACCCATAGACATTTTTGGCCCTTTGAGTTAAAATTAATTAACTCCCCTTCAAACACTAACCTATTAGAATACAAAAACATTATCTTAACAGATTTTAACTTAGGAGGTTCATTTACTGACCAAATTTTCAACACTCCTAAACAGCCATGGAAGATCCTCCCAATCACTTCCTAATAGAAACCAGTGTGATGAGGTAAATTTTCAACTTCTCAAATTCACTCTCCCCCTCAAACAACGACCCGTTTTCTATTGAAAGAGCTGCAGTCGTTGATTGAGATGTAAAATTTACGCGCACACCCATAATGTATGGATTTTAAGTAATCCATGCCCCGACAGCGACACGGGTTGCAATCTGAAGTAATTGCCACCATATTTAGTATTTCCATAATACTTAAATTATTACTAAAGCCTTTGTTTATTTTTTTTTTTTTTTTTTTTTTTATAACATATGTACCAAGGATACACGAAGGCACTTCGTTTACTCATCTTCTCCTTCTTGAAGGCGTCTGAGAGTTTCAGGGGTCAAACTCTTCATGCCCAGGCGTGGAAGAAGAAATTCGAACCGTTCTCTTGGTAATGCTTTTGTGAGAATGTCCGCAAGTTGATAGTTCATTTCCACGAAGTAGAGTTCAACCACTCTATTTTCCACTTGCTCTCGGATGAAATGGTGACGTATGTCGATGTGCTTTGATCGAGAGTGCTGGACATTGTTACAGCAAAGAGCAATTGCACTTTTGTTATCACAGTACAGAGGAATTTTATTGAAGTCAAATCCGTAGTCTTTGAGCTATGATCGCATCCAAAGTTTTGAGACAACATTCAGACATGGCAATGTTTCAGCCTTTTGTAGATATTTCAGTGCTTCTTTGCTTCTTTAATGACCAGCTAACCAATCTATCTCTAAGAAACTGAGCACTTCCCGATGTACTTCTTCTTGAATCTTGACATCCCGCATGATCTGCATCTGCATAAGCTGTGGGAGTGACAATGGCATTGTCTTTCGGATTACCAAAGACCCATGTTACATGGTTGACTTTCAAGTACTGAAAGGACTCGTTTGTGTGCTTCAAGTGCTTTTTGGTATGTGCTTTTTGGTAGGCTTAGCCTGATATCTAGCACACATGCACACAGCGAATACAAGGTCTGGTCTACTGGCTGTAAGGTACATTAGGGAGCCAACCATTCCTCTAAATCGAGTTTGGTCAACTGGAATCCCCATGAGATCCTCGTCCAGTTTCAATCGATCCACCATTGGTGTATCGACAGGGTCAGAGAGATCCATTCCATATTTCTTTAAGGTTTCGAGAGCATATTTTGCTTGGTTAATAAAGATGCCTCTGGGACTTTGAGAAACTTGTAGTCCTAAGAAAAACGACATTTGTCCCATCATTGACATCTGAAATTTGGAGCTCATTTCTTTGGAAAATATGTGACACGCATTATGATCTGTTGAGGCAAAAATGATGTCATCTACGTATATTTGAACAAGTAGAATATGTTTGCCTGATTTGCGTGTGAATAACGTTGGATCCACGGCACCCTTGAAGAAATTGTTGGCCAAAAGGAACTTTGATAGTGTGTCATACCACGCCCTTGGTGCCTGCTTTAGCCCATAAAGAGCCTTCTTCAGACGATAAACGTGAGTAGGATTATCCTGGTCTTCAAATCCTTCAGGCTGACTGACAAAGACTTCTTCTTGAAGATCACCATTCAGAAAAGCAGTTTTGACATCCATTTGGTAGATGATCATATTCTTGGTTGCGGCATTGGCAATGAATATTCTGATGGCTTCTATCCGTGCAACTGGAGCAAACGATTCTTCAAAATCAATACCTTCCTCCTGACGATATCCCTTTGCAACTAACCGAGCTTTGTTTTTCAGTACATCACCATATTCATCAAGCTTCACTTTGTAGATCCACTTGAGAGCGATAACCATAACATAGATTGGGCGAGGTACTAATTCCCATACTTCAAGTCGATCAAATTCGTGAATTTCATCTTGCATGGCTTGAAACTAGCAGTCTTCTATCATGGCCATTTTGAAGTTCTTGGGTTCGACTTTGGACAGTTCAATATGGAAACAGCACCACAAAGCATCGGATACTAACTGTTTTCTGGTAGATACAGGACGAGATAGATTGCCAATGATGTTATCAAGAGGGTGATCTTTGGTCCATCTTCTGAGATGATCTGGTGGTTGAGTAACTTGGTTGGGTTCCGCTGAATTAACATTCCCAGATGATGACTGTGTCAAACCAGGTTCTCCAGTAACAGGGTTAAATGAAGGATGTAGAGCATCGTGAGTGATTGGGGAGTCTTCGAGAGTGGGTTCTTCTGTAATGCCTTGATGTCGGACTGGATGATGCATATCTGATGTTGACGATGAAGCACTTGTAGACGGTGCATCTTGAGCAATTGTTGTAGACAAAGATGTACCAGGTGGAACAACTTGAGTGTTAACTGTAGTAGCAGACGGTACTAGTTCATTGACTCGAGATTGTTCAAGGTATTCATCAAACATTGGTTGAAATAACATCTCCAGCTCTTTATCTGTTGGAGCGAGCCCTGATTTGAGTTGTCCAGGGGTCATAATGATAGGCTCGGGTCCTAAACTCATGCGTACAGGATCCATTGTCTGATGCATCTCATCGAACGTGATGTGAATTGTTTCCATTAATCAACGAGTTCTCTTGTTGTAGATTCTATAGCCCTTCCTGCTAGGAGCATACCCCACAAAAATCCCAATGTCAGCTTTGGCTTGAAATTTTCCTAGATCTTCGCTATCATTTGTAGGATAACACAAAGCACCAAATACTCGGAGAAATGTAAGATCAGGCTTCTTATCATGTACAAGCTTATAAGGAGTTTTGTTGTGACGAGTATGAATTAGGGATCGGTTCTGGGTGTAACAAGCAGTAGCTACAGCTTCTGCCCATAGAAACATTGGTGCTTTTGAGAATATCAGCATTGTACGTGCTGCTTCTACAAGTGTACAATTTCGTCTTTCGACAACATCATTTTGTTGAGGAGTTCTCGGAACAGACTTTTGATGAAATATGCCAACACCTTCATAGTATTTAGACATAACTTGGTTGACGAATTCCGTTCCATTATCTGTTCGAATGTATCTGACTGTTCTGTTGAGACCAACCTGTATTTGCTTAAGAAAGTTGATGACAAACTCTGGAGTTTCATCCTTTGATCTCAAAAACTTTACCCATGTGAATCTTGAATAGTCATCTACGATGAGTAAAATGTATTTCTTCCCTTTAATACTCTGGACTCTCATTGGACCACATAGATCCATGTAAAGGGTATGAAGAACTTCCATATTTGTGTTTTTAGATTTTGGTTTGTGGGAGAACTTCTTGCTTTTTCCAAGTTGACAGGCTGAGCAAAGATGATCTTTTTCAAACTTCAATCTCGGTAGACCTCTAACTAGATCTTTTCGAGCAAGATCATTGATTGTGCCGAAGTTTAAATGGTTTAAACGATGATGCCACAGCCATGATTTAGACTTGGAAGCTTTGGACAACAAGCATATTGGAGACGACTTTATCATATCATCAATTGATATCGTGTACAAATTGGTGCTACGACTACCTTTAAGTAAGTCTGCACCATTAATATCACGAATAAAGCAAGAATGCTTTCTGAAGGCAACTTTAAGATCAGAATCACAAAATTGCCCTACAGAAAATAGATTGTGTCCAAGTCCTTCCACGTAGTATACTCTGGAGATCACACTGTCACCAATAACATAATGTCCATAACCCATGATAGCTCCGAAGTGATCATTCCCGAATCTGATTGTCCCGATGAACTTTTCTACAAACTTCTTGAGCTTTGAACGATTCCCTGTCATATGTTTTGAACAGCCTGAGTCCAGATACCAAAGGATGACCTGTACGACCTGCATTTGAAAATAGTCGAGTGTGGAGAGTTTAGAATTTCGGTTCCCCAAATTTTGTTGGGGTCCTGTTGGTTAGCAGATATAATAGAACATTTCACAGAAAGCTTAGTTAAAGGGCACATTTCGCCTAAGGCAAATTTCTTTCCTGTGGGTCTCCATTGATAACTACAATTAAGTTTTTCTAAGGTGAATTTCTTTCCTGTGGGTCTCCATTGATAACCAAATTTCAAAGCTATAGAATTCGTGAAAGCTTGGCCTAAAGGAACTAGCTAGGGCTCAACACGCCCGATCAAGTCAAAAATTATTCTTATTCTACCCAAAAGAAAAGCAAAACTGTGACAAAACACTTATTATATTTTTCAAAAATTTTCAATTTTTTTTTCA
>BQNB010010924.1:0-82706 GCA_026074375.1 Tanacetum coccineum
GAAGAGATATCATTTACTCTTTACATCGTTTTCCTTTTATAGGAAAAGGAATTAGGGTTTACAAGTTTAACCTAGGACACATGTCATGCATTAGATGGGTGGTTGAGATACCATTTAATGCACGCATGCTTTAAGGTACTAGGTATAGTCCTTTAGGGAAAGTAGTTGTACTTCTATACCAACTTTAGAAGTATCCTTTCCTAAGGAGATTTGCTTTATTCCTTTTGATATAAAGCAATCTTTTTCCCGCCTTGTAAACCTTCTAGAAGAGAAACATTTTGTTTCAACTTCTAAGAGGAGATCAACATCATTCAACTTGGAATTGTCAACCAAGCTGAACTAAAGCTCTTGCTAAGGTCTTCTTTAGTTTCTGAACTGCTACATAAACTGAAGTGAAGATACTGCTTGATCTTCTAAGTACTTAAAGAGCTGAAGTTGAAATGTCTTCAGCGAGACAAAGCTGAACTTGTCTTCAGCTAGTTTACACTTAGGGGATTTTATGTTTAAATCTACTGAGAGACTGAAGGCTCAGGAACTGACCCATCAACAAGAACAATACCTAAATCAAGGTTTGACAAGCTTCGATCCATTTGCACCATTTTTCCCCGAATCCTGTTTGAAGCAGAGTATGTTGAATAAACTTCCAATTGACATTATCATATGCTTTTTCAAAATCGATCTTTAAAAGAAAAGCTTTCTTTTTTTCTTTAAAAGTAATATATTCACATCATATTAAAAAGTTCGCAAATTGCAACTTTGGTATTAGATTGTCTACTATTAATTACTTTCACCTAGTATAAAAGTGTTCGCATTATTAAGTTGTCTTTTATATATTTTTTAAGTAAAGGGTTTCTTTGGTAAAATACTAAAAATATGTTGAAGTATAAAGGATGTAGATGAAGACTTACATCACATCACGTTATCAGGTTGAACAAGAACGCACCGTTTGTGCTCAAACCAAAACAACATAAGATTGACATGCCAATATCATGAAACAACTACCTCTATGCAAATACGACACAACCTATGAAGCAAAAATAAATTGACTCACAAGAAATGCCAATAATCATAAGACAATCATCAACCCTTTTTGCTATAGGCATTCTCATGCTCCACTTCCTCGATATCATCACTATCAACGTAGTGAACCTTCGTTTCAAGAGAGAAAGCTACGTTTCTTTTATGAGAGTCCGCTTTTTGTACCCGATCAAATACCAATTTTTCTGGGAGTCTTCTTGGGAGGAGCCTCCAACTTCTTTCGTGCATCATCAGCCAAGCCATCCATGGGTTTCCCATTATCTTTCATGTGTTTTTTGACTTGCTTAGTATCACTATCATCCATTATACTTCCAACATCATTACTAGCCTTCCATGTTTCATTACTCACCTCAAAAAATTTATCTTTCTCCATAAGTGCATCAAACGAATTTTGTAACGAGACAATATTAATTTCTTGTAAATTCGACACATCCTTACCCTTATTATTAGGCTACGAAGGAGATGGTTCCTTCTTCTCTTTAGGTTACGATGTAGAAGCCTCACTATTCACATTAGCCGATTTACTACTAGGACGATAGTAGTAGTTTGGTTTAGGCTTAGTTAACCAGACACCATCAATGTGTCGAGTCTTAGCAGTTTGTTTCCCATTCCCATGCTTACGAGTAACCTTCACAAACCCATCATCCGATACTTTAGTCAGAGCATCAACCTTAACCTTCTTAGGACATTGCTCATCCTTATGATCAAAATTTTAACATGTATCACACCGAGGGGGTTGCCACTCATATTCAATATCAATCGTTTCCATTGTATGTCCTGACTCATTTTGAAAAGGAATAGCCACTACTAATGAGTCCACAAGAATGTTTTCCAACGACACCTCAATAAGAGCTCGAGCATAGTTGTTACGCCCCCATGATTTAAGACACATATTGCCCGTATAAGAATCAAGCATTATGGGTCGTCCTAACTTAGTTGTCTTCTATATTTTAATGTTAATTATTGTTCATCTAATAATGCGTAATATCCTTAGTTTCACTTGGTATTATATTGTTTGTGTTATTAAGTTATCTTTCTAACACTAATTCTTATTCAACAAATAATGCATGTTTCTAGACAACCGTATAAAACGTATATAGTATATATCATATCTCGCTATACAATTGCTAAAAGTGTATATAACAAGTTTTTTTACCTGTGTTTCTCTGCGGTGTGTCTTGTATAAAGCATTTTTTATTGAAATGGAAGTGGGTTGGGCTGTCGGTTTTTTTATTGAAATGGAAGTAGCCTTTTTTATTGAAATGGAAGTGAGTTGGCCTGGTGATTTTTTTATTGAAATATAAGTGGGATGGCCTGGTTATTATTAGGTTGCTTAGGATTTATGATTAAAAAATAATTTTTAAGATTAAAAAATTAAGTAACACTTAGTTACATTTAGTATATATATAAGGGTTTAGCCCATTATTTAGTTACTTTATAGAAAAAATGTTTAATGTATATCCTTAATTATAAAACCCTACAAACCCAGGATGTTGGGTCATAATAAATGATTTCTACCCGCCTAACCCGACCCACTTATAATTAATGTGCCCCGGCTCAGTTAATGTGATCCACCCTCTTCGTCTCTCTCTCCACATGTCTCTCCACCTGTCTCTTGATAACATTCTCAATAACAAAACACGTATCCTTCTCTCTCTAAAAACAAATCTCGCCTCTCTCAATCTTTTTTTCTTTGGTCTTTGTTGTTCTCGCACTAAAAGCAAATCATGGGCTTTTATTTCTTTTGAGGTTTATGGCCTGATTTTTGTTACTGTCGGGGTGGTGGTTTCGATGATACAATTATTGTTTCTATCTAATGGTGTTGGTTTTAATTGTGGTTTGTTCTTTGTTGTTGCGTTCGTATATGAGCTAAGGGGATTTGTTTGGTGATGGTGGTTTCGATGACACAATAATTGTAAAAAAGAGTGTATCATCGATCTTTGCTCACTATAATTATATGCCAAAGGGGATTTGTTTGGCGTGTTTGGCTTGCTCACTATTTTTGGGCATTATTAACTTTGCAAAAAAGTAGGTATACGTTTCCCTGTTTGATTTCATGATCTTTATGATGAATTGAAACTTGGCTTTGTTCTTTCTGTTTAAAATTATGATTTATGGTTCGAGCTTGCTTATACTTTCGGCTTACGCTCCTTCGATGCCACTGGTCTTTTTGTTGCCGCTATCCATGGCGTGCAACGATACCGACGGTTGCGTGACGATGGTGATAGTCTCATTGGCTGCAAAATAAGCCCTTAAATTTGCATTTCCACCATGATTTGTTTATGCTTAAAACGCCCGCTCATTGTTTATGTTATATGCCAAGCCAGCACGACTACGTGTTTGCAGCGATGGCAGATAGGGTACATTTTAATCCCGGTCCTTTAAAACATGTTCATTATTTATGATTTGTATGACGTGTAATATAGTCCAAGCTATGATGATATTTGTCAGCTTTTTTTACCTTGGTAAGTGTAGTTTCCCGAAACCGGTATTTTAGCGGGGCTATCATATGGTTGCAGCCACGACGTGTTTCGGGCACCACTTCCATTGTGGCTGACCTGAGCTTAGTTTTACAGACTCTAACTGTTGCCGAAAATGGTTTTACAGTCCTAATAAGAATTGATCACAAATAAGGATAAGAATTGATTCACACAAAAGTTGGCATTCATAAAAGTATGCAAAGTTGATACTTCTGTAATTGTGTCGTTATTATTTACTCGGCGTCTTTTCAAAATGCAATCATGCTTTAACTGAGGCTCAGGTTGATGATTTTCTCTTAATAAATTTGATTGCTTTGTATAGTTTAATTGTAATTTGAATTGAATGTGGTGTAATTCAGTAAGCGTTATTAGATATAAAGTAGGCATCTTTAATATTTGGCAAATGTAATTTGATTAGGTTTAGAGTGACTTATGAACAAAAGGCGATATTTTGAATGTTTCGATGTCGGTTTAAGTTGGTTTTTGTGTTAGTTGAGTTGTGGTTTAGGAAGTATTTGATTGATTTGGCTATGTAGAATCAATTACTATTTAGATTTGACAAAGAACGAACGTCTTGCATATATCGCTTTTTTCAGGTTTTTGTTTGGTTAGGTTTAATATAGGGCCATATATTGGAGTTAGATGTGGTGTAATATGAATTTTAGGCTGTTATGGTAGAATGACTGCTTGCTGATGTAAAAGGTGTCACCTTTAGTGCATTGTGGATGTGCGGATGGTTAGGTTTTAGAAGAAGAAAAAAATCCTTATAATGTTTTCGCTATATTTTGGAATTGGATGGGTTTTATATATGTATTAGTTGACATGCTAACCTATTTAGTGTTTGCTTTATTTGGTTTAGTGGGATGTAAACTTATATATTGGTTTTAGTTAAGATGGGGTGTGTTGGACGGGGCATTTTGTTTTGTCAATGTATTAAAGTTGTAGTTTTTGTAGCTTTGCTGGCGAATGTTTCGTATATATGAGAATGTTAGTTTAATGACTGGAGGGGAGATTATCTTTTTGTATCAATTGACGGAAAATTAATCTACTGGAAAGTAGAAAGGCTCTAATGTTCTGCTATGTTCAAGTGGTTGCATTTAAGTGTCATAGTTTTAGTCTTTCTATGGTTCCATCTAACTTATTTTTTTGGAAACACCTTTGTTTTTAATAATATCATTTATCGTTGTCGCTACTAATGGCGTGTGAAGATAGTGATGGGTGTGAGACGAAGTTGATACCCAATAGGTGAAATCTATGTGGAATGTGGTACAATGTGATTGCCTATTTGATAATACCTATTTATGAAATTACTCTGAGTTTATTATAGGCGATGACGATACTTATGTTGTGCGTTCGTTCTAGGTGAAACCGACCTGTATCTTGGTAAGGCATCGCTATCAAAATGGTGTTTACAGCCGTGGCGGGCCGACTGACCTTTTACCTGGTCCCACACTCGCAAATCTGAGCCAAATAAGTAACATATTTTGATATTTCATGTGTCATTAGAAATCGTGGTTATTGTGATGGTTAAAATTAGAGCCTCAAATTGAGGGGTGTTTGGATTAGTGTCCATTTTTATCAAGGGTGTACTTCGGTGGGATTTGAAACACATGTTAAGTTACATATGTACAGACTATTTTAGGCCGAGCCGGCTATGATATGGAGAATGAGGAGGTTAAATCAGGTATGGTATTCTTTATATTCGATCATTGTGGTTGTTTTTTTTTATTTTTGTTGCTAATTATTGTTTTTTTTGTTTGGTTAACGCAGGTCAGCATGGCGAAAAACAAACGGTGGATAAATTCTAACTTACACTCAAGCTTTGGAGATGTTGATGTAGTAGCTTAATTTACTTCCTTTGCTTGTTGTCCTCCTATTATTACATCTTGTCTTTGAATTTATCTCTCAAATTTTCAGGCCGATCACCCTTTTGTGAGCTCTTATATTGGCAAGTGAATGAAATCTTAAATTCCAAGCCTACTGTTTCAGTTTAAAAGACACAACTAGCTTTCGTCTATAACATAATGAGAATGTAGCTTTCAATTTCTTACCAAGAAACATAACATCCACAGGTTAAAAATAATTAACGATCACACACACTATATAAATATGAACACACAATTATTAATTACAAGAGTATTTTTATAGCCCTGCACAAATTGAGCAATAACTAACAATAAAGAAAAATGGGTAGGTTGGGTAATAGCTCATAATGAATACTTCTAACAGTTCAAAATGGTCCACGCACATTGACCCGCCATCATGTTTTTTTGTCTGTCTTTTAAGTTGGTTAAAAGTAATTTAAATTATGCTAATTTTTCATTTGAAATGATTTTTTATCAGAAACAAATTTTAGCCGAACTTTTGTGTCATATGATATCTATAGTGTTTGATTTTTAGCTTTTTCTTTCTAGCTGAATTGAATTTGGTTTGATATACTTCATGAGTTCAACACTTGAAGTAGGAATGTTAAACCTCTTATTCTTACTATTTTGTAGCATTCTAATTGTTTCTTAATGCTAAATTATCCGTTGTGGTATGGGGATTTTGTATGTATGTATGTATGTAATGATGATGCGAAAAATAATTCTAATGCATGTTCTTTGATTGCTTCCTGTTGTCTGATGTTTTATCAGGACTCCCAACAAGTGAGTGTTTGGGTAGAGCTTATTTGAGATATGGATGGTCGAGATACTGCTGCATAAAACGCTCATCTTTTTTTCCATGTCGAAGGTACCTGATGTGCACACTTCTGCAAGTTCAATTGCCTTTCAAATAAAGGATACTTGCAACGGACAATGAAGGTTAGTGCGGTTTACATGTACAGATTTTGTATTACAATAATGTGTGTCGATATATGTTGTCTGCATTCATTACAAAAAATATCCAGCATGTTATCCGATGCGTTAAAATGAACAACATATGTTCGATATCAACCCACCCACACTAGCACCTTTCTAATTAGGTGCAGACACGAGACTCATCCCCTAAATCTAATTTAGTAAATAACCTTAACTTCTATTTAAAAAATTATTAAAGACAGTAGGTAGTCCTCTTATAAGCTGTTAAGACAAAATACTACTATGAATCAAACTGCACATCCAAATTTTCAAGAAATGCTCAACTTTACATGTTCCTCTAACAAACTTATTATTATGGTGCATATAATTTGTTGAGCTGCTTTTTTTATAACTGTAAAAGTTGCATCTGTTATGATAATAATGCGCTAAAGAGCAATGGCGATGATTTACACATATACTGTATCAGTGGCGGACCCAGGACTTAAGAAGGCGGGGGGCAAAAAAATTCTTGACAAATTTCATTGAACACACAAAGATGAAGATAAAGATATAAGGTTTTTCCATTGTTTGGCTTTAAGGTAGGGGAATTTTGAGTTTATGATGAGGTGCACTTTAATAAAATGGTCAATAAAATATTTTTTTACACTAAAAACCTATTTTTTTGGCAAATCGTATAGAGCACCGCCCCCATAGTGCCCATATAAGTCCGCCCCTGTACCGTATAAATATAATGTGTACTAATAACTAATAAGTTACTATGTTGTAGTATTATAGTAATATTATATTAGATTTGTAATTGTTAAGCTGCTATGATCAATAAGACTAGATGCTACATATTACATAAGTTTTATCACCTACATGATAAAAGCATAAGCAACATACAAAAGGAAGATTTATTAACCCTTTTCATATCTTTCATCTAGTCAGCGGTATTGGACCACACCGAACTTAGATCTTAAGCAAAATAATACCCCTATCTCCCTTTCTGATTTATTGATATTAGTTGCTCCATTGCTCGGAAAACCTTTCTGATTAAAAAGATAAATACACTTACTGACTTTTGACATATTGATTATTTTCAGAGTTGGTAAGCTTGAACACGTTGATTTTTTTTTACATCTTAACCAGATAACCAATTACCTATTAACAAAGTTCCATATTGCAGTCAATGGAAAATATTGCAAATTAGTTTTATGGGTTCAGCCAAAGTTCATTACATATGCGAAACGAATATGAAATTCTAAAAAGTTATTGCATTATTGGATACGGCTTTAAGACTACTCTTAAAAAGCTATAACTCCACTTCTTATGTGCAGCCCAAACCTGAAAACTTGACCGACTTCGTAACGGAATTTGATCAGGATAAGTCATCTTGAAGGCAAGCTATTATTAATACATAAAAAATCAAACATGCATATGCTAATCTACATTGAAATTTATGACCAAGATTTATATTATTAACACAATATACTTTTCTTGATCATCTCAGAACTATCTTTGTAGTATAATACATTATAATAACATATATATTTCATTGGAACAGTTCTATGTTTTATCAAGGAACTTTAGTCGTCATGGCTATAGTATAGAAACTGATTGTATTTTTGTTTGAATTTGGCCAGAACGTAATATTTAGGATGCAATACAACAAGAGGATACCTTTGCAGCACCAGATAAGTATGTATCAAGGTTGGACACAATAGAAGTTATATCATGAGATTAAGATGCATACTCCAGTGGAAAAAAAACTATGGAACTAGCTACAATCCAATACTTCCAGCATCCAAGTCTGCCAGTAGCAAAAAAACAGAGGCCACTTCCTTTTGATGTTTCCTTCATATGTAATATACCTGTAACTTTAAGGATACTTGCCTCTAATAACCTTGTTGTCCTAGGAGTAGAATACCTCTTGTTGGATCCCACCTCAATAGATTGAATTCCTTAAGCTTGTTTAAGGTTTAGTTATATTAGATAAATCTAACACAACTATAGTAGAAACTTTGTTAAGTGTATTAAAGATTATGTGGAATCTAATCTTTAATATTAGAAGAATTCTTAATGAAACAGTAACACAAGATCACAATTCAACAAACAATAAAAGCTCCAATATTATTAAGAATAATACGAATACTCTCCTAGTATTAGGGTTACAAAACCTTGAAGCTATGACAATTCTATGAATGACTCGTTTTTGGTGATATGAATCTCTATGCCCTAGGACCTCCTTTTATACACCAAGGAGTCCTAGTCGATTTACAATATATTCCTAAGACTTAGAATATTCTCTATGATCTATTCTATAAATAACTAATACTTATCACGTAAGTAATCTTGATCTCCAAACAATCTTTATCCTTTCTTCTGTCTTTATCCTTTCTCTGACAGTAGAAACTCTTTCAGCAGTCTTAATCTTTGAGCAGTAGTAACTTATACACCAGCAACATTAACTGTGTACAAGCAGTAGTAACTACTTAGAATATTTTCTTCAATCTTCACCAGCAGTACTAACTTTACACTAGCAGTACTAATATATACTAGCAGTAGTAACTGTGAGCTAGCAGTACTAACTTTATACTAGCAGCACTAACTACTTAGCATATTTTTCATTAAAGTTAATGAACATTTTTTATTAAAGTTATAAAAAGCCACTAACTTTAGTCTTTTAGCAGCAGTAACAAAAACCTGAGCAGCAGTAACTCTAAGATCTTCAAGAAGTCTTTTAATCCCCAAACAATCACCTCACCTAAACATTGGATATTCTTATTTATTCTATACTTTCTTTCATTGAATGCTTCATTAATCACCAGTGAGGATGCTCAAAAACTTCATAGATTCTTAAGCTGTTTTGTGAGAAGTTTAAGAAGATGATATACCATTTCACTTAAATGATCATAATGAAGCTTCTTGTTTAACATATCAGTAATTGTAGCAGGTGTAAGGGGACATCTCTTTTCTACCAGCTTTTGAATGTCCAAGTTGCTCCCGCATTGAATGAAAACTCTACAAGTGGATTCATATATTTTCACATAACAACTCTGTAATCCTGTTGATTCCTCCAGACTCTGTCTTCAACATGTGGATCAAACATTGTCTTTAAATCTCCATATAATACAAATCTAAGTCTTCCACTAGCCTTGTTGATCCATATTTAGCTTTTACCAATTTGTACAAGTCTTCCAAATTTTTCCTGTCAAAACTTTTAAGCATTTGACTAAAGACCCTGTACATCTTTGAACTTCCATTAGCTCTTATTATTTGATAGTAGTTGTTCTTTCCTTCTTTATAGATCTTCCAGTAAACAATAGTTAGAGGCTTAGTAGCCAAAGGAATAACATCAATTGCTACCTCTTCTTCATCTGGAATGACTTTTATTAAACTTTGAAGCTTTGTTGTTTCTTTATCCTCATCCACCTTCTGCTTCTTAATACTTTCTCGTTCCAACTCTTCTCCTGCTCTCTTAGAACTACCTTCCATCACTTTGCTTCAGCTTTCTTTAAATTCTCTTTCAGCTCTGTTTCTGCCTTCTGGAACTCTCTTTCACCAACTCAGTCCTGAAGTCAACAAAGGTATTCACCCTTTTCATTGCTTTGTCAAACAATTCTTGAATATTGGCAAATGACTTGTTCTTCAAACTTTTGGGCTTCCATCCTTCCATGTTTTTCAGATAAGTACACATGATACTCCTTTGTTGAGCTCTTGTTGGTGGTATGGTCCTCTTCTCTTCTGCTCTCTTTGCTGCAAAATGTTTTCTTTTTTGCTCTAAGAATTGTACAAATAATCTTGCCTTTTCTTCATCAGTCAATTCTTCTTGCTCTTGAGCTTGCAGCCTTTGAGCCAACTGATAATCAGCTTCAATTTTAGCCTAAACATCATCTCATTCTTCAGTCAAGGCAACATTGGCTTCTTGTTCTTTTTCAGATTTCTCTCTTGCAAGTCTTACTTCTTCTTCTTCTTCTTCTTTAGCTTGTAGCTTGAAGGCAAGTTCTTTATCAAGCCTGAGTAGATCTTTCTTAGACATTTTCTTCACAGGTTCTGGTTCAACCATTTTGCCTTTACCCTTGTCCTGAACCTTGACCTGTGATGGTTGTTGTAAAGAAACAGTTAGTGTAGGTGCTTGCTCATGTTCATGAATAACAATCCATTTAACCTTGGGTCTTGTGCTAGCAGCTGTAATTGTTGTAGTAGCAATTGTTGTTGAAAGTGTTGTTGTAGTTGTACCCTGCTCTGGTTCTTGTATCACAACCTTGTCAGCCTTGGGTTTTGCACTTTTCAACTATGTCAGTGCTTGAGCCAAAGGAATTTCAACATCACTAACTGTTGTAGTTGTTGTAGTTGTAGTTGTAGCAGCACTAACTGGAATTGTACTGGCAGTACTAACTGATGTAGCAGCAGCATTAACGGTTTCTTTAGCAGCACTAACCAACTTAGCTTTTTTAATAACAGCAGTAACTTCTTCAACCATACTTCTTGTTTCCTCCGTAGTTTTAACAACATCTACATTGTCAACAATTACCTCATCACCATATAAGTCATTAACACCAAACATATCTTCATTAGTGTGAACATTCACCAAGTAAATGTCTTTATTAGCATTAATATCAGCTATCCTCCCCTGTTTGGATGCATCCTCCTCACCCAAACCTTCTTCATCAGAGGATTCCACTCTTCTAGATGAACCAACCTTGTATAATCTTTTAAGCCCATAAGTGCTTGGCCTCTTTTTCTGTTCAAGCTTCTTGACCCTTTTTTTCAAACTTGCAATCTCATTAGCTTGAGTGGTCTTTGTTATCTCTAAATCAAGAACTCTTGTTTGTAAAGTTGTACATAATGCCATCAATTCCTGAAGTTTCAGACTATCCTCACCACTTTAAAGTGTGTTACCTCTTGCGAGCAGTGGATCATTAGAAAGTTTAGATACATTCTCAGACCTAGTTTGAGCAATTGTATCCCTCATGGTTTCTTGGCGCGTAGGACCACCACTTGAGCTAGTTCCTGGGGAACTTAGTTCATTAGGTGTGGCCTTGGATTGGGTCTTATCTATGTTACCACTGTCCTGCTTTGCTTCTAAGCTAGAAGCAATAGTGGCAGCCCTCACCAAACTGCCATCCATCTCCTCATTGACAGCCTCATCTGCTATATTGGTTGTAAGGCCATTAGGCTGAGGTACCTTAGTGTCCTTTCTCTTTGGCCGCCTAGGTTTTTGAGTCTTTTGGGGTTGAGATGTTGATGGTTGAATAATGGTGGGTGCTTGATGGGGATCAGTTGGCATTGCTGAACCTTTACCCATTTCTTCTTGATTGTATACCACCATGGTTGGAAATAAGGGTGTGAATCTAACAGAAAATCCTTTCCCTACCCTTTTCATATTCCCAAATATCTTCTTAGTGTGAGAGGGTGTAACATAAATCCTCTTGTGACTTGGCAGACCATCAAGTTGTTGATTCACAAACACTTGTACAAACCTTGGATACATCAAAAATTTGCCCACATTATCTAAGTTCTTCACCATACTTTTAAAAATGTATTTTGAAAAGTTAAACTTCTGGTTTGTAGCTAAACAGATAATTGCAGAAGCCATAGTGCTACTAAACTCATTCCATGCGGTAGTCTTAGAACTTAGGCATTGCAAAATAGTATGAATAAGGAATTTCCATTATGGGAAAAAGAATGCCTTATAGAAAGTAAGCTTCTGTGAAATTTTCTCATACCCAATTAATGTAAGTTGTTAAAAGATGGTAGCTTTGGGTAGACAATCAACACCTTCAGCATCTTCTAGTTGAAGATCTCTTCTTACAATCGACTAAGTAATGATGATCTTCTTTCCATCCACTAAGGCTTGTAACTGTACTTCCCCATTGACAGTTTTCGCCTTGACAGTAGCCCAGAATTGTTCAATGTACGAAGTATATATTGTAGGATTGATCGTTAGTGCATACTTTATAGTGTGTGCATTAAGAAAATCCACAATCTGCTCAAACCCTTCACTTTCAGCGGGTTTAGCCAAAAATGCGACCATGTTATGAGTATCAGCAAACTTTAGGGTCGTCATTGTGTTGGGTTTTGATGATGAACGATGAAATTGATTTAGGGTTTATGAATAGCGAGTATACGAAAGTATGAAATCGATCAAATGAGTGATTGAAACCCTTAATCGAAGTTTTTATGAAAATACCCTCAATAGCATTAACCATCACCAGCAGTAGTAAGTTTATGCCTAACAACATTAACTTCCACCAGCAGTAGTAAGTAACCCAACAGTAGTAACTCAGCAGTAAGTTATGCCTAGCAGCATTAACTTACAACCAGCAATAGAAAGATAATGACTATAGCATTAACTATAGAGTCACCAGCATTAACTCTAATTCCATTCCAAACAGCATATCTATTAAAAATAAATGTCATCTCTTTCTATTTTTAACTTACTTTTTCTCTCAATTCTTTTTCTTACTTGTACACTCTGTCTGTTTTTATATCACACAACTCTCTTTCTATTTTTATGCTTACTTTTTCTCTCAATTCTTTTACTCACCAAATCACTCTGTTTGTTTTATTCCACACATCTCTCTTTCTGTTTTTATACTTACCATTTCTCTTAATTCTTTTTCTCACCAAAACTCTCTGTCTATTTTCTTTACTAACCAGTTTTTCCATTATCAATCTAACACTTTTCTTTGCTTTCTTTGCAAAATGTTAGTCCAAAAAAAAATACAAGACATAGCAATTTTCATAACTATCACAGTATTATTTATACCTAACAATATTAAATATAACTAACAGTATTAACTCAGCAGTATTAAGTATAACCAGCAGCACTAATTATACTTAGCAGTATAAACTTTTAATGACATAAATAACAGTACTAATTCACACAAAACTTTACAAAAATATAAAGAGATAAAAGATTTTAGAGATTTAACATTCCAATACTAGCAATCAAATATTGAAATCTACTTACATCAAAAGCTTTTGTAAGCAAATATGCAACATTCTTGTTAGTATGGATTTTAACCATTTGAATCAATTTCTTTTCATTGCAACCTCTAATAAAGTGATGTCTAATCTCTATATGCTTTGTTTTTGAATGAAAAACAGGATTTTTAATTATGCATATAGTACTGTTATTGTCAATAAAGATCTTGGTATGCATAAAATTATACACATAATCAAGTAGTTGATTCTGAATCTAAAGCACTTGTCCACAACAACTTGAAGCAGTCACATATTCAGCTTCTGTTGTAGAATTTGTAACCACTGTCCGTTTCTTGCACTGCTATGATATTAATCTACTTCTAAGGAATTGACAACCTCCTGTTGTAGACTTTCTATCCAAGCTTGCTCTAACATAATCACTATCAGTGTATGCTACCAAATCAAAAGGAGAATCTTTTGGATACCAAAGGCCCAATTTTGGTTAACCTTTTAAGTACCTAAAAATCTTTTTCACAGCATAAAGATGTGAAACCTTTGGATTGACTTGGTATCTAGCACAAGCACATACTGCAAACATGATGTCAGGTCTTGAAGATGTAAGTACATTCAATTAACCAAATCATTGACCCTATAACCAAAAAAAATAAGGCACATCCACTTCGTCACCATGCTTATCCTTGAGCAAAGCTTTGAGTTTCTGATTGGTGCGCTAGCAGTCTGACCTTCCTATAAACCGAAATTTCTTTAGAATATCACAACATATTTATACTTTGACTAATAAAAATGCCATCCTTACTTCTGTCTGCAACTTGGTAATCCCCAAAAATAATATAATTTCCAACGGCCATAGAACTCATCTAAAATTTCTCATGCATCAACTTTTCAAATGCATTGCATAGCTCCTTCTTTGTTGAACCAAAGATGATATAATCCACATAAACTTGGACCGACAAAATATCACCTTTATACCTTTTGATGAATAAGGTTTTGTCAATTTTCCCTCTTAAAACTCATTGTCCAACAGATAAGTTTGACAAGGTTTCATACCAGCTCTAGAGCTGTGATGTAGTCCAGAAGTGGCTTTTTAACCTTAATATACTCTATCAAGGTAAAGATCTGGATCTTCAAATCGTGGTTAACATCCAGGCACCTCTCTCACTCTTCCAAAGAGAAAAAAGCACTTTTTAACATCCATATTGATACACAACAAAATCTTTAAATGAAGCATAAGCTAAAAATAGCTAATTACTTCAATTCTGCAATAAAACAGGAGCAAATACTTCATCCATAGTCCAATCCTTCTTCTTGGTGTACCCTTATGCAACAATATTGTTTTTTATTTTCTATCATAATTTCCTCTTTCACCATCATTTATTCCTGAAAACCCATTTAGTGCCTATAGCCCTTTTTCTATTTGGTAAATCCACTAAAGTCCAAACTTCTTGTAACTTGAATTGTAGAAGCTCTTCTTGCATAGCCTCTATCCAACTTGGATCTTTCAATGCATAAATTACCTTTTTGGGTTCTTCCTGTGATAAAAAGCAAGCAAACAAGCAGTTTTAAAGGTCTTTATGGTTTGCTCTTTGTTAAATAGTACTAACAAACCCATGATTCTCTAAATTCTTTGACCTGTTTCTTGTTTGTGTAGCTGATTGCAAATCTCTAATAACTTGATTAAGAGGATGATCTTTATGAATTCTTGTAGTTGGAATAGGACTGACTTGGATTGTTGTATCTAAATTGTTCATGTCAGCCTCTGCACTAACATCTTCATTATCTCTTAAGAGGTCAAATATGCTTATATCTTCTAAAGCAGGCATATTTGGATCATCTAGAAGTTCAATGCTTATTTGGATCATCTAGAACTTCATTTGAGCTAGCAGCATTAACATTGTTAGTGCTGTTAATATTATCATCCTTCTCTTGATCAATACTTTCACTATCTTTTCTTGGATCTTTATCAACCTTCTTCTCATCATCACTTGAAGGTTTGGATCCATCATCTTGAGAACTCTTTGGATCTTGAGAAAATGGTGGATCAGCAAAGCCATATAAGGTAGCAAAATGGGTAAGTTTGATAGGTTTTGTCTCCTTTCTAGCTTGAATTGCATTATCACTTGCTTTTGTACACCATTAGACTATGTACCTGCAACAATTGGCTTATAATTCATTGTTCTGTTATGGCATCATATCAAATAGCCATCTGTCCACTACCTACCACATAGGGTGTATTCTCACTAAACCTAATAAGCAAGTTTTTTCTTTCCACTATCCTGTCACTATTAAATACGCCAAAGCTTTACATTCCTAAGAGTATCTAACAAAGAAACTTTCATCAGCCTTACCATCAAATTCGCTTAAGTAATCTATGGTATTAAGAATGGTAACAGGACACCCAAATGGTCTCATAAAACTTAAAGTTGGTGTTCTACCATGAAAAAGTTCATATGGGGTCTTGTTATGAGGCTTAACTACTAACTTATTTTACACATAGCAAGCAACATTAACTGCTTCTGCCCAAAAAGTGGTTGGCAACTTAGAATCATCTAGCATAGTCCTAGCAGCCACAATTAGTTTCCTATTCCTCCTCTCAGCAACTCCATTTTGTTGAGGAGTTCTAGCTATACCAAATTATCTCAAAATACCCTTCATTTCTTAAAACATGTGACTGATTCTTTCTTCTATTTTGAACTCAGTCCCATTATCACATCTAATCACCTTAACCTTGTGATCTACTAGATTTTCTATCCCAGTTATAGAAGGACTAAGAAGACTACTATCACATCCTTATAGCTAAAAAGAAAACCCATGTAAACCAACTAATAATCATCTGTGACAACTAGCAATAACATTTTTCTTCCATAAGGCTTTTTACAAATTTGGACCAATAATCCATATGAACAAATGTAAAGGAAGACTGTTTAGTTCTTTGTTTTGGACAGTACAAGAGGCTCTGTGCCTGGCATTCCCCTTTGACAAGCACCACATGTTTGATCATTTTCAAAAATTTTGGAAGGTAAACCTCTTACAAGATTTACCTTAACTAATTTATTCATGGTTTTAAAAATTTAAGTGACCTAAAGCCCTTCTATGCAAAAAATGTTAGGATTCACAAATGTGGCTTTTGTAAAAAGGCAAGTTAAACCTCTTTTAGGAACTATGTTCTTTAAATCAACACTATACATATTGTACTTTCTAGAAACTCTAAGTAAAAATTGACTTTCATCAATTAACTTAAAGTTTGGAGATAAAACAATACATTCAGTCAATTAAAGAACAATAATCTTTTTATCACACATTTGTGATACACTAAAGAGATTAAACTTTAACTCTATCACAAAATACACATTTTCAAAATCTAAGTTACCAGTTTTAATGGTACATCTTCCTGTGATTTTCCCTCCTTTGGGGTTCTCTCCAAAAGTAACATATCCTCCATCTATTTCTTCATAGTCTGTAAGATAGAACATGTTCCCTATCAGGTGCCTTGAGCATCCACCATCAATCACTCCTTGATCCTGTAAATCCATTTGTGGATTGCCCTGCACATTAGATAAGAAAATCAGTTTCTTTTGGGGACCCAAGCCATCACTGACTTGGATCTGCCTTGTGCATCAATATAATCAAACTTCTTTAGGGTGATTGATGCACTGTTTGTTTTTAGAACCCATGATCCTAAAACTTAGTCTTGTACTAAACATAACAAGCTGAGGCCTTAACAGCATTAACATTATTTCCCTGAACAACATTAACTACTGCTTTTGGCCTAGCAGCATTAACTACTTCTTTTGGCCTAACAATATTACCATTATTACCCTGAACAATATTAACCCTCTGATTAAAATTACTTTTTTTAAATGTTGTATTCTTATGAATGGGCCTTTTAACAGTTGAATGTGCTGTTTTAGAAAGATATGACATTGGTCTACCAGCATTCACTGTTGTTTTTAGGTGAGCAATATTAACTTGTCTAGCAGTATTAACTGATACTGCTATATTTGAAATATTTTGTCTAGCAGTATTAATAAATACTAAGCCAGACTTCATTAGTACTGCTCTTGGAACAATGTTCTTTTTAGCACAGGGGTGGTTTTTTTCTAGCAAAATTTTGATGATGTTACGCCCGCCTTGAGCATTGGTTCCAAACTGTTTTTTACCATCCTTTGATTTTGAAACTATTTTTGATGGTAATTGCAATCAACTTGCAAATGATCAAAGCTTCCACACACATAACAGGCCTTATTAAACATCTCTAAATTGCTTCCTAGTTTTTGAGACATCATATTGCTCCAATTTCTTTGATTGCCTCTTAGACTATGAGTGTTTTGCCTACGTTTCTTAATTTGTTTAACAGTTTTCCTAGCAGTTTTCTTTTGTTGCTTAGGTTTAACAAATTCTATCTTAGCAATACTAGGCTTAACTGTTTTCTTCACAGTTTTAGTTTTGAGACAGATCTTCTTTCTTCCTCACTATCTGACACCCCAATCTTCCATAATTAGGAGATTCATTAGCACTTCCTAACTACCTAGACACTTCTTAACTTAGACTTTACTGTCTCAAAGCTACATGCTTTATTAACAAACTCATCTAAACCAGTAAAATACAAGTCAGGTGTTGGATGCAAGAAGTATTCCTGTGTAAGGAGTAGAACTGCATTATATCACTAAAGCCTTTCTTGCAATTACAACAATCTACACTTTATAAAAGCTTGTCCAAACATTAGATGTATTTTCAAATTTAACACAATTAAATGAATGTTATCTTTTTCTTTTTGAGCTATTCAAGCTTCTTCTTAAAGCTCTCTGATAGCTATATCTTTACATCAATTTTAAGAAATTGACAACCTCCTGTTGTAGACTTTCTATCCAAGCTTGCTCCAGCATAATCACTATTAGTGCCTGCTACCAAATCAAAAGAAGAATATTTTGGTTACTAAAGGCTTAATTTTGGTTGACCTTTTAAGTACCTAAAAATTCTTTTCACAGCATGAAGATGTGAAACCTTTGGATTGACTTGGTATCTAGCACAAGCACACACTGCAAACATAATATCAGGTCTTGAAGATGTAAGATACATCAATGAACCAATCATTGACCTATACATATGAACATCCACTTCTTTACCATTTTTGTCCTTGAGCAGAGGTTTTTGAGTTTCAATTGGTGTGCTTGCAGTCTTGACTTCTGTAAACCCAATTTTTTTTAAAATTTCATCAACATATTTATCTTGACTAATAAATATGCCATCCTTCTTCTGCTGCACTTGTAATCCCAAAAAGAATGTAAGTTCCCCCATAGAACTCATCTAAAATTTCTCATGCATCAACTTTTCAAATGCATTGCATAACTCTTTCTTTGTTGAACCAAAGATGATATCATCCATATAAACTTGGACCAGTAAAATATCACCTTTATACCTTTTGATGAATAAGGTTTTGTCAATTTTCCCTCTTTGAAACTCATTGTCTAACAGGTATGTTGACAAGGTTTCATACCAAGCTCTAGGGGCTTGATGTAGTCCATACAGTGCTTTTTCAACCTTGTATACTCTATCAAGAAAGTCTGGATCTTCAAATCCTGGTGGTTGACATACATACACCTCTTCTTCAATCTTCCCATAGAGATCAACACTTTTTACATCCATTTGATACACCATAAAGCCTTGAAATGAAGCATAAGCTAAAAATAGCCTAATTGCTTCAATTCTTGCAACAGGGGCAAAGACTTCATCATAGTCAATCCCTTCTTCTTGTGTGTACCTTGAGCAACCAATCTTGCTTTATTTCTTATCACAATTCCCTTTTCATCCTTTTTATTCCTGAAAACCCATTTAGTGCCTATAGCCCTTTTTCTATTTGGTAAATCCACTAAAGTCCAAACTTCTTGTAACTTGAATTGTATAAGATCTTCCTGTATAGCCTTTATCCAGCTTGGATCCTTCAATGCATGAATTACCTTTTTGGGTTCTTCCTATGATAAAAAGCAAGCAAACAAGCAGTTTTGAAAGTCTTAATGGTTTGTTCTTTGTTAAATAGTACTAACAAACCCATGTTCCTCTAAACTCTTTGACATCCTTCTTGTTTGTGTAGCTGATTGCAAATCTCCAATCACTTGATTGAGAGGATGATCTTTATGAATTCTTGTAGTTGGAATAGGGCTGACTTGGATTGTTGTATCCAAATTATTCATGTCAGCCTCTGCACCATCATCTTCATCATTTTCAAATATGCTATAATCTTCTGATTCAGGTATATTTGGATCAAGTGGAAGTTCAATGCTTGTTTTTCCACCAACAGCATAAACTTCATTTGTGCTAGCAACATTAACATTGTTAGTGCTGTTAACATTATCTTCCTTCTCTTGATCAATACCTTCACTATCTTTTCTTGAACTTTATCAACCTTCTTTCCATCATCACTTGAAGGTTTGAATCTATCATCATAAGAAAACTTTGGATCATGAGAAAATGGTGGATCAGTAGTCCATAATGGTAGCAAAATATAATTCTTGACAGGTTTTGTCTCCTTTCTAGCTTGACCTGCATTATCACTTGCTTTTGTACCTGCAAAACCATTAGACTGTGTACCTGCAACAATTGGCTCATAATTTATTATTCTTGTTAGTGCAACAATATCAAATAGCCAATCTGGTTCGCTACCTACAGCATTAGGTGTACTCTCACTAAACCTAATATGCAAGTTTTCTTCCACTATCCTTGTTCTACTATTGATTACTCGAAAGGCTTTACTATTCAAAGAGTATCCAACAAAGAAACCTTCATCAGCCTTACCATTAAATTTGCCTAAGTGGTCTATGGTATTAAGAATGGTAACAGGACACCCAAATGGTCTCATAAAACTTAAAGTTGGTGTTCTACCATGAAAAAGTTCATATGGGGTCTTGTTATGAGGCTTAACTACTAACACTATATTTTGCACATAGTAAGCAGTATTAACTGCTTCTGCCTAAAAAGTAGTTGGCAACTTAGAATCAGCTAGCATAGTCCTAGCAGCCTCAATTAGTGTCCTATTTCTTCTCTCAGCAACACTATTTTGTTGAGGAGTTCTAGCTACACTATATTGTCTCAAAATACCCTTTATCTCACAAAACTGATTCATCTCTTTGTTTTTGAACTCAGTCCCATTATCACATCTAATCACCTTAACCTTATGATCTACTAGATTTTCCTTAATCAATTTAGTCATGGTTTTAAAATTTAAGTGACCTACCCTTCTATGCCAAAGTTTAGATTCATCAGGTGTGACTTTTTCAAAAAGGCAAGTTAAACCTTTTTTAGGAACTATGTTCTTTAAATCAACACTATACATATTGTTCTTTCTAGGAACTCTAAGTAAAACTTAACTTTCATCAATTAACTTAAAGTTTAAGATAAAATAATACATTTAGTGTCATTAAAAAGAACACTATTCCTTTTATCACACATTTGTGAGACACTAAAGAGATTAAACTTTAACTCTCACAAAATGCATATTTTCAAAATCTAAATTACCAGTTTTAATGGTACCTTTTCTTGGGATTTTTCCTCCTTTAGGGTTCCCTCCAAAAGCAACATATCCTCCATCTATCTCTTCATAGTCTGTAAGATAGGACATGTTCCCTGTCATGTGCCTTGAGCATACACTATCAATCACTCCTTCATCCTGTAAATTAATTTGTGGATTGCCCTGCACATTAGATAAGAAAATCAGTTTCTTTTGGGGACCCAAGCCATCACTGACTTGGGTCTGCCTTGTGTATCAATATAATCAAACTTCTTTAGGGTGATTGATGCACTATTGTGTTTAGAAACATGGTCTAAAACTTTAGTCTTTGGTTTCCAAACCCAACAAGCTGAGGCCTTAGCAGCATTAACATTATTTCCCTTAACAGCATTAACTACTGCTTTTGGCCTAACAGTATTAACCCTCTGATTAAAATTATTGTTTTTAAATCCTGTATTCTTGTGAATGGGCCTCTTAACAGTTGAATGTGCCTTTTTAGAAAGATATGACATTGATCTAGCAGCATTCACTGTTGTTTTTGTGTGAGCGGCATTAACTTGTATAGCAGTATTAATTGATACTAAGCCAGACTTCATTAGTACTGCTTTTGGAACCATGTTCTTTTTAGCACAGGGGTGGGTCTTTTTAGCAAAGTTTTGATGATTCGCCCTTTGAGCATTGTTCCAAACAGGTTTTACCATCCTTTGATTTTAAAACTGTTTTTGATGGTAATTGCAATCATTTTGCAAATGATCAAAGCTTCCACACACATAACAGGCCTTATTAAACATCTCAAAATTACTTCCTAGTTTTTAAGACATCATATTGTTCCAATTTCTTTGATTGCCTCTTGGATTGTGAGTGTTTTGCCTATGTTTCTCAACTTGTTTAACAGTTTTCCTAGCAGTTTTCTCTTGTTGCTTAGGTTTGACAAACTCTATCTTAGCAATACTAGGCTTAACTGTTTTCTTCTCAGTTTTAGTTTGAGACACATTTTCTTCCTCACTATCTGACACCCATTCTTCAATAATTGGGGCATCATTATTCTTCCTAACTACCTTAGGCTCTTCTTCACTAGACATAGCTTTACTGTTCTCAACTACAGGCTCATTAACAAACTCATCTAAACCAGTAAAAGACAAGTCAGGTGTTGGAGGCATGAAATTTCCTGTGTAGGGAGGTGGAACTGCATTATACCCTAAGCCTTTCTTATAGTTGTCAACAATCTGACATTCATGAGTTTTTGTTTAAAAGCTTTTAGAATGCATTTTCAAATTTGTAAAATTAAATTGATTCCAACTTTTTCTTTGAGCTATTTCTTTCTAGCTCTTTCTTTTCCTGAGCTCTCTGATAGCTATATCTTTACATTCAATTTCAAATTTTAAGACCTTTATATCTTGTGAATAAATAGACTCATTTTCCTTATAAACTTCAAGTTTCTCTTCTAGTGACTCTAATCCTGACTTATAAGCTAGAACCATTAACTCAGATTTCTTAAAATCTTTATGTAGTTGATCATATTGAGATTTAAGGGTTTCAACCAATTTTTCAAACAAGATTTTGGGAACAATTAAATTGTTAGATACCTCTGAGTTAGAACTTGGAGATGAGTAAGCCATTAGTGCATAATTAGGTCCTTCCTTTGCCTGATCACTCTAGTCATAAGACCATCACATGACACCAAAGCTGTGGAAGTGGAAGTTTCCACAGGTATATTCCTTCAAGTACTTTCCTTGTTTTTGTAGTCTTGATTCCTTGGAGCTCTGCATTCCCTAGCAAAATGTCCCTTCTTGTGGCAGTTGTAGCACTCCACTTTGAACTTGTCAAAGCCAATATTCTCATTGCTATTGACTGTAAGCCTCCTTCTAGTATTCTTCCAGAATCTTTTAGCCCTCATAGTCAACATGGCCATTTGCCATCTCAAATCCATATCTTCAATGTCATCTGAATGAATTTGTTGTAAGTCCTCAGTAACAAGTTAAGAACTATTTGGTTGACTAGCCAAGAATGCATAAATAACAGCATCACTCAAGTTATCAACATTTGAAGAGTTAGTAGTATTAACTTGAGTGCTGGCAGTAGAAACTTCATTAGCAGTATTAACTGCTTGAGCAGTACTAACTGCTCTATTAGTGCTGGTATTGTTGTTATTTGAAGTGGATACAAAAGCCATGTTCTGTGTGCTTAAAATTGAGCTAGACATCCCTTTGACTTCTGGTTCATACACCTTTAGGTTGTTATGGAGGTCATCCATGCTCATTGTTTCTAACTCAGCTTCATTCTCCACACAACGGCATGTGTGTTCCACTCAGGTGACAAGCTCCTTAATAGCTTCTGGTTCACATCTTCTTGTAAAATCGTTTCTCCTAAAAGCTCCACCTGACTCACAAGCTTTTGAAGCCTATCAAAGGTTTGATTAAGCATCTCTGAGCTTGGAGCAGTGAAGTTTTCATACTGCTGCTTTAAAAGATTTCTTTGGGTCTTCTTAGTAGTTGCATTCCTACCAAATCTCTTTTCTACAGCTTCCATCAATAGCTTAGCATCCTTAATTGAGTTAAACTTTAACTGGTGTTCATTAGAAATGTCCATCATTAAGGTACTTTTGGCCTTCACCTCTAATCTTTTTTTAGCCTTCTCTTCAGCAGTTGTAGGAGGTATTACTTTCTCAACACCTTCCATAACTGTTGTTTTTGGTGCAGTGTTTCCATTCTCTATGACTTCCCATAATCCATAATCAATCATCTGGATGTATTGTTTGATCTTAATCCTCCATAAATCAAACTCACCTGGTTTGAGCATAGGAACCTTTGATGCAGCCACCATGTGTGCAGAGTCTTGATCCATATCTTCTAGCAAAGTTTCTCAAAGCAACAAGCTCTGATACCACTTGTTGTCCCAGGAGTAGAATACCTCTTGTTGGATCCCACTTCAATAGATCGAATTCCTTAAGCTTGTTTAAGGTTTAGTTATATTAGATAAATCTAACACAACTATAGTAGAAACTTTGTTAAGTGTATTAAAGATTATGCGGAATCTAATCTTTAATATTAGAAGAATTCTTAATGAAACAGTAACACAAGACAATATAATTCAACAATAAAAGCTCCAATATTATTATTACAAATAATACGAATACTCTCCTAGTATTAGGGTTACAAAACCTTGAAGCTATCTTACTTTTAACCAAAACCTTTGATTTCTATCGACAACAATTCGTATATAAATGACTTCTAGTTTTTTTTGGTGTGGGATTATGAATCTCTCATGCCCTGGAACCCTCTTCCTTTTATTACACCGAGGAAAGAAACAAATACTGTACCTAGGCGATTCTACAAATATAATTCTTAGACGCTTTCGAATATTCTCTATGACTCTATTCTATAAATTACTTAATACTTTCATCACGTTAAAGTAATCTTGATCTCCAAACAATCTTTATCTCACTTTCTCTTGTCTTTATCCCTTGTCTTTGCTCTGTAGAAATATTTCAGCATTAGAGTGCTTTCAATCTCTATTTGGTGCTAGCAAAGAGTAGTAGTGGTAATCTTTATATTCACAGCAAGCATTATCTGAGAACAAGCTAAAGTAGTAACTTCTTAGATATTTTCTGTCAATCTTCTCAGCAGAGTAGTTCTAATATTGAAGCCATCGCAGTAGTAATAGGAGGGAGAGAGAGTAAAGTAATAGAAGTAACAACCTTTATACTAGCAGAAGTGAGTAGACGTAGTAGTTTAAGTATAATATTATTACTAACTAGGTTGTAATTGTGAACTTAGCAGAGTGGAAAAGTAGACTAGTAGAGAGTAGAGTTTCTATCTTTATACTCTTAGCAGCCACTCCCAAATACTTAGATATTTTTCTTTTTTAAATGTAATGAACAACACTAACTTTAGCTTAGCAGATAGCAGTAGTAAGTTTTACAAAATTGTAAAGCATAGCAGTAGTAACGTAGGTAGTAGTTGTAGTAACTAGTTCAGTAGTACAGAGTAGCAGCAGTAACACAAACTTGAGCAGCAGTAACTCTAAGATCATCAAGAAGTCTTTTAATCCCAACAAACTTGTCATGTACAACTTTTTGTCTCCAAACGATTACAAATGTGGCCACAATCAGCAGTATTAATTCCTTATGTTATCACAACTATCAACACACAGACCTACCCGATCATGTTGTTGTTCAACATGGGTTGGTTACATAGATACACACTGCTGTTACAGCACTTAAGTTATTCATCGCATCCATCCGATCATACATAACACATTTAACCAAAACCGACGTCCGCCAAACATCCCGCAGCAGAGCGCGGGCAAGCAAACTTGTTATCTAAACATCCAATGAACTAATCTTAACCATCCATTTTTTAATCAAAAATAAAAAACCACTTGTTTTAAAAAAAATAGCATATCTTGCAAACGGTAAATCGTTAAGCGAAAAGAATCATACCATCACGAAGAGAATTAAATTATTTTTATATAAAGGGGCACTTTTATATGCTTTCGACGAATTTTTTTTAATTTTTTTTAGTTGCGTCTGAAAAAATCACACGTGATTTGTTATTTTATAATCACGTGTGATTTTATGAACTCACATATGATTTGTGAAATCACACATGATTTCAAACATACAAATCACATGTGATTTTTCCAGACACAAATTTTAATACTAAAACAAAACTCGAAAAATAAAAGTGCGCCGAAAGTATATCGAAGTGCTTGTCTACTGAAAGATAAAAAAAATACTCGTCGCGATGGTGTGTATTTTTTGTCGCTTAACGATTCACCGTTTTCAAGATGTTTTATTTTAAAAAAGATGTAGAAAATGGGGTTTTCCTATTTTGATAAAAAAAAATGGGTTAATATGATTGGTTCATTAAGTCTTTAAACAATTTTGGATTTACATTGATCTTAACTCATCATGATTGATGTAAGATGACTAATAAAGCAATATGAATATTAAATAAGCGGCAACAACAATTATGAAAAACAATTAAAGAAGGCTGATATAAATGAATAATAAAAAAGCCAAAATTAGCGGCAACAACTATGAGTAATTAACGAAGGCTCATACAGACATGGTATGCAAAAGCAATTAAATGCAAAAGAATTAGGGTGCGTTTGGTTTGTAGACGGGTTTAAAATTAGAAATGGATTTGGTTTAAAATTTGCATTTAGATTTGGTTTAGAGGTAAGAGAATTTTTTTTAATAAAATAGAAATTAAAATTATTATTTAAAAATAAAATATGTGCAAGTGTGTGAGAGAGATAGAGAGAAATATAAAAATGTGTGTGTGAGATAATGTAATTAATCAAAACCCACCCCTCTTGGCCTCCTATGGGTTTTGTATGCCATTTATCCTATTTGAAAAGTAAACCCTCAAACCAAACACTTAACTATTGTCATTTCAAATCTAAACCTACTAAAAAGTAGGATATAAAACGCTTCCTTAAAGCATTAATATAGGTAGCAATGAAAAAACAAGTAATATTAAGCAATCATGCAAAAGGAATTAAACGACAGCAAGAATGTAGGAAAAGAGAAACGAATTTATTATAGGGTTTTTTTCGTAATGAGTGTTTAAGGCTCTGATTACCCATTAGATTTAATATTTTCACTCTCTCATTCATTAGTCATAAGACATATTAGATTTGATAATTTTCACTCTCTCATTCATTGAATCTTTAGATAATTGATGATCTACATTAAACTTTTCTCCAACCATGATGACGTATAGTGCCACGAATGCTTCTATCAAGATAATTACTTATTTAGCCCAACAAGTGTATTCATTAATTTAAGTGGTCCAACTCCTACCTACCGAATCGACCCAGATCCTATGACTGAGCCACCGGTCCCCTATGTATACCTGCAAACAGGTCACGGCCTGCCTGCCATTCCAGCCAGGTTCAAAATTTTTCATCCCAACATACACTTATGCACTACCATGGAGCACCTGCTATGTATCCCGCTCTGGTCACTTATGCTCCTGCTCTTCCACATGCATTTCATAATGTGACTTTTTCGGATCCAAGCTGAAATATAGACACATGAGCATCCTTACATCTTGCGGACGACACATGTATACTCACAACCCTTAGTAATCAAAGCATATAAGTATCCGTTTATACTTCTTGGCAATGGTCAATCTATACCAGTCATTAATATGGGACATAGCTCTTTGTTGACACCTCATAAACCTTTGTATTTAAATAACTTCCTTGTAATTCCCAATATAATTAAAAAATTAATTTATGTTAATCGGTTTACAAAAGAAAATAATGGTTTTACTGAATTTGACGCCTTTTTTTGTAAAGGATTACCAAATGCGTCAGATTCTTCTCCGTTGCGATAGCAACGAGATCTTTATCTTGTTACCCACCAACCTTCCTCCACTCCATTTGCATTGATATCTTTTAATCATGGTCTAAGTTATACGTTAATTTGTTTGTTCCCTTTTGTCATTCATTATTATAAGTTCTAACTCTAGCTATTTTGGCAAACATACCGTAAACTAAATGTTCGAGCTCCGATTTCAACTCTTATAAACTTCATCTCCAACTCTAGCCACAAGCTCAAGATTCGGCTCTCATTTATCTTCATTTATACCATTTAATTAAATCATTTTGCTTTCTTTGAGCAATAAAAAAATCAATATGCGTTCAAGTTATTATCTAACGTAGAAAAATTTGATCATAACATCAGTATGTGTTTTAGTGAAATTGGTTACTCATTAAGTAAAATCCGAATGCTATGATCATTTTCTAAACTATCAAACACCTTTCGGTTTGAAGATGTAAAAGTAATATGTTCGCATCATATTAAAAAGTTCGCAAATTGCAACATGGGTATTAGAATTTTTCTGTAAAGGATTACCAAACGCGTTAAGATTCTTCTCCGTTGCAGTAGCAACAGAGATCTTTATCCTGTTACCCACCAACCTTCCTCCAATCTATTTGCATTGCTGTCATTTAGTCATTCTACGTGGCTCAGACGCTCAAACATCCGGTGACGACGTGCTTTGTAACTTATTATCGCGTCATTTAATAAATTGTAATAGTTATAAATAGTCGAACTTGTGCCATGCTTGTCAGTTAGGAAAACACATTAAGCTTCCTTTTTATAGTTGTGAGTCGCGTGTTGAGTCTGTATTTGATATCATACACTCGACCTTGTGGACATCCCCGATTCCAAATGTTAGTGGAATCATATACTGTGACAACCCGCATTTTTCAAGACATTTTGCGTCATAAACTTAAAACTATTTACTTTGGAACCTTACGTATTTACTTTTACGTGTAACCATTAAGTTAAATCGCGTAGACTGAAAAACAACTTTAAACGTAAATCGGCACTAAATAAATATAAGTTTATGTCAAATATGTGTTATATGCATGGTTCTAAAAGGCGCGCCATGGTGCCGCAAAGGCCTCGCAAAGGCGTGAGGCGTGACCTCCACGCCACGCAATAGACCAAGGCTTGGGCTTAAGGCTTAACGTGAGATGAGGAGTGAAAAAGCTTGATAAGACGCGATAAAACGTGATGTGTTGAGGCTTTTTTGAATTCAATTTCGATAAAAATCGTATTTTTATATAGAAATGAAAAAGATTACATGCAAAGATAGTTTTTTTACTTTATTCTTTATGTATGACACTTTTTGTAAACTCGATATATTTGTAATATGATATACATATATAAATTTATAAATATTTTCATATTTTTTGCCGCTTTAAGTCACGCCTTAAAAACGCAATGACTCGCCATGGCTCGCAAAGGCGTGAGGCTTGACCATGCTGCCATGCCACGTCTCACGCTATTTATAACCTTGGTTATATGACTTTTATGAATATAATTTGTAAGTCTACATTATTTATTTTTCAAGTTTTACGTAAACACTCAAATTTAACCTAAATTCGGGAAATGACCCCGCAAACTATGAAAAACATCTTTGGACGTACAATAACTCTAGACTACGCTTAGTCTACTTATAATAGTATATTAATATACTTACGGATACATTTCATATGTTACATGCATTTCATTTCATTATATTTGCGTAAACTAGTAACTTGCATGTTTTGCACATGCATGTAATATATATATATATATAGAGAGAGAGAGAGTAGGGATCCAGTGATAAGTAAATTAAAATAAGAAGTGGTGAGAAGTGACTAAAACCATACATTTGAGATGCAACGACTTTCATTAGATGTATTTCTATTCATCTAGATGCACCATAAAGAGTTTCGAAAGTTAATTTGATGTGTAGATGGTGCAAATTGATTTTCATGTTTTTGGCACATGTAGAGGACCAAAAATATAAGAGAAATCATGCAAATCAATCTTAAAATACGTATTTGCATCTAATTAAAAAGCTAGAAAACACTTTAATATGCAGTATAATGCATCTGAGATTATAAGAAGCAATCTAATTTAAGTTCGATGCATCTCGGATATTCGGTTAATGTTACTTCTTATTCCTTCGTATTTTAAGGAAACTTCTTATTGATCTAACCTATAAATAAAATGTTAAATCAATATATACTACCTTTCTAAATAATACTTACTCAATATCTTCTAGAAATAATAAGCTAAATTTGAAAAATGATTTCCCTCCCTCTCTCCCCTTTTTCGTCCACCCAACCCACACACACAAACCATACCTACCAAAATAAGCACCCTATTATTCAACCTAACTCCTCTTTACCTCTCTTTAACCACCACTTATACCTTTACACCTTATTATCTAAATCTATTATCCAACCCTTACTTTACCTCCTTTTATCCAACCTGTGTTAATAACCTTAAGATAATATTACTAGTTGGTTAATAAGGTGTTAACTCTTCCACTATATAAACAAACTAACTAGCTCATACTTCCACTTCACAAAATTCATTTCTCTCCTCCCTCTCCTACACCCAAAACTCACGGCTCAATATTAGTATCAAGAAATGTTTTGGTTTGGATAAATTACAAGTATGTTGCAAGAAGAATTAAGGGTTTAGGTTATAATCAAACAAGTATTTGAGTTTTGATATGGGTATATACTTGTTAATCTCATATTCTCAACCAACTAAGGTGCACAATTCATACATATTTTCATTTCATATATTTTGTTCATATCATCTCATTCATGAAATTACATCACCACTAGCTTTTGTGTTAAATGATTTTCTATAAGAAAACTAACAAAACTTTCTAAATATAATCTTGTAAAGAGTTTACAAAATGAATAATAAAAATATGTACATACACGTAAACTACTTATTTTAGTCATTTTGAAAGTTATTTGTTAAAATATTAATTTTGTTGTTAAAATGGTTTATTATAAACTTAGACTAGTAAATTTGTGTATTTTATTCTTGATCTTAACATTATGATTATTCTTGATAAATTGGTGGATGGGACTAGGTTAGTATGGATTTGTTGTTGTGATGATAGATTGTGAAAATTAATGGAAGGGACTAGGTTAGTATATAGTTGCAATTTATAGATAAATTAAATATCCAGATTTGATACCTAGGTTTTCAGACAGTAAATCTGGTCTTAAATAGCCAAGACCTTAAAAATATGATAGTAGACTTAAATACGAACGCGTGGATATAAAGAACGTCAAAATCGGACTTAAAACAAATGAGATATCATCAAATGAAGTTTAGTAAGTTTTCCGGCAAAAACTGTTTTATTAGTAATCTGATCAGACTTGTTCAAAGGCATTTTTGACCCTTTTCAGGTCTAAGTCGGGAAAAGTTTATATAAGATATTTCGTAGAGCTCGACTTTATACAAAAATATAGTCTTCGCTCGTTCCGTGAATCTTTATAACGAAGAAGTTATGGCATTTATAAAACTAGACCAGAATGTATTTTTATAAAAATAGGGTGCTGTTTGGAAATTGAAATGGAGTTTTCGGGCGTTTTCGGGTTCGTTTGAGCTATAAAATCCCTAAGAAATATTATAGTATAACTTATATATTATCTATACACGCCGTAAACTTTCAAAAGTATTATTTAGTAAGCGAGATAGGATTTATTATATTGGTTGATTAAAAGTAATATTAAAGTATATGATGTCGGATAAAAATGGCGAATTAGACGTAAACGTTATTTTGACTTATAAAACTAAAACGCAAACTATTAGGTGGTGATATAACGTTATAAAAATATATTGCATCATTTCATTTCACTTGCATAATTCTAAATCGACCCATATTTAATTAGGTTGTGTTTCAGAATAGTTGTGACATTTTCCCTTGCCTGATATTTCCAAAATCAATACTCTTATTTAAGGTGAGTTTATAACCCCGCTTTAACTCATTTTGCAAGTATTTTACAAATCTTGGGGTGAGATACATTGCTCATTTTTACTCTTTACTCTACTTTCTTTAAAATGATTACGAATTAGCCTAAGTAGCGATAACCCATGTTGCCCGATTATCATGAACCGTTAATTACATTGTGTAAGCGCGAGTGTTATAAATAGATCTATTAGGATTGACATCCCAGTTCGGGTAAGTTAAGCACTTACTAGTTTCGGAGGACCGAACTAACGGACGTATACCATGTCGGATTACGGGTGTGTTGGGTTGAACACATGCATGGGCATTTTTATTCGTCTATCAATTTGCATGCAAACGGTATTGTAGCTTCGGTGTCATGAGCTTAGTGTAATCGTAATTACATTTTGAGGCGTTGTATTCATACAACAGCCATGCCTTGCCGAACCTTGCGATCCACTCATTTTATAAACTTAAACCTATGAACTCACCAACTTTATGTTGACATTTTTAAGCATGTATTTCTCAGGTATAACTCGTATGGACATATATGAAGTGCATTAGAGTCCGCATACATCAAGACTATTTTCATGGATTTTCTCTCGAAATAAACTGTCCTCGTTGTATTAAAAATTATGATTTTCTCGTGATGCAAACTCATGGGACCACTTGTTAAAACTTATTTATTTATTTTAAAAATATCAACGATGATATCTTTTAAACAACTCATATAGATGTCGTTCTCTTGTATCTAGTGCTTGTGTATTATGAAGTAACGCCCCCGATTACCTATTCCGCTGTCATATATTTTGGGGGTGTTACATAGACTATGTTATTTGTTAATTCAAATAATGTCTCTAGTCCACGTATTGCAGGTTGCGCTTCAGAAGTTTCAGTTGCTTCTGTAGCAGGATGATCAGCCATCTTAAACTCATATAAACCTTTATCAATACAACACATTATTAGATCATGATTTGGTCTTGTAGCAATGTATCCTTTGATACGGGATTTCCACTGAACGTAGCTCCATGCAACAAGCATTGTTTCACGATCTTTGCCACCAGCTTCCATGATTGCATTATGCGTGGCACTTGTAGACATTTTGTTGTTTGTTGTGAAAGGATCTTAAGCAGATAAAGTTGTGTTTTTTATTTGTTCTTGATTTGATTACCTTGTCAATCCGAAAGTCTAATTCAATCTTATGCTCACCTAAGTTCGATTTTTTTCTTCTCAAAATTAGGTTTTCAAAACTTAGGTTTTCTAGTTTCGGTTCGGTTGACAACTTAGTTACGGTTCGGTTCAATATTTTTGGTTCGGTTCAAGAGTTTCGGTTCGGTTCACACTTTTGGTTATGTTTACAATTTCGGTTCAGATCACAGTTTCGATTAAGAGGGTTTCGGTTGGGATCACAGTTTCGGTTTGGTTCACGCTTTCGATTAAGAGGTTTTCGATTGGGTGATTGCTAGTCTCGGTTGGAGTGGTTGTTCAAACACGAGAAGAAAGACGACCCCAAAACACTTTTTAGCCCTATTTGATCCAAGAAACTTGTGTAGTATTGTTGTAGACTCACTATACTACCATAAAAATCAAACCTTTATGAACCATGCACACTAAAAGACGAGATTATATCGTGTTTTTAACCAAATTTGTGAAAAAAAAACAATTTTTAAACCCCAATAAAAACGATTTTTATATGTTTGTTTTGTGTGTTTTGTTTGTAGAAATAAGATCTAATATGTTGTTAAACCTTAAAGGTATAAGCTTTATGGTTTATAACATGTAAAAATCTTGTTCTAACAATCAAAACCTACGAACCAAACACCCCTTTTGTTTGACCAAATAAAAACGTGTATAACACTATCCAAACACAACTAAATCTGCCTTAGCCGATTGATACCACTTGTTATCCGTATTATCTAACCCATATCACAAAGTAAGATCAAGTATTAATCATAAACTAGTGAGAGAAAGTGAGGGTTTAGAGAGAGAAAGAATTGTAGAGAGAATGAAGAGAGGTGGAAGGAAACACATGTGAATAAAATGAACCAACACCCTCCTAACATTCTAAGAGGGTCCTATTTATAGATGCCATGTCACTTTAGGCGAATGGGTTATATATCTTGGGTCGGACTTGGCTTAGATTGGGCTCAAGGCTCTAAAAATAGACAATACACTAGAACACAAAGTGGATTTGGCTATACCAAAAAAGTGTGACGATATACATATAGTCACACATGATATTTCGAGTGTGTGTGACTAAAGTTCGCGCGACCGTAAGGTACCTACGGTCACATTTTTGAGCTAGTGTCTGTATCCATTAAAAAACAGTGACCAAAACCTTAACAAGTGTGACTAATTAGGTACAAATTTAGTTAGATTAATCAGTATTAGTGACTGTAAACACTGTATAGTCACACAAAGCATGTTTTTTTATATTTAGTCACATACAATTAAGCATAAAGTGAACAAAAGTGTTAATAAGTGTGACCATATGGTGTTTAAAGTGAAGTAAAAGTGTATTTTGTGGGACTATTGTTCATCCAATGGCCACATGAATTTTATGTTTGTGTGCTTTTTGTAATATTTAGTCATACAAAGCATGTTTTTTTATATTTAGTCACATACAATTAAGCATAAAGTGGCTAAAAGTGTTAATAAGTGTGACCATATGGTGTTTAAACTGAAGTAAAAGTGTATTTTGTGTGACTATTGTTCATCCAATGGCCACATGAATTTTATGTTTGTGTAGCCTTTTGTAATATTTAGTCACACAAAGCATGTTTTTTTATATTTAATCACATACAATTAAGCATAAAGTGGCCAAAAGTGTTAATAAGTGTGACCATATGGTGTTTAAAGTGAAGTAAAAGTGTATTTTGTGTGACTATTGTTCATCCAATGGCCACATGAATTTTATGTTTGTGTGGCCTTTTGTAATATTTAGTCACACAAAGCATGTTTTTTTTTGTATTTAGTCACATACAATTAAGCATAAAGTGACCAAAAGTGTTAATAAGTGTGACCATATGCTGTTTAAAGTGAAGAAATGTGTATTTTGTGTGACTATTGATCATCCAATGGCCACATGAATTTTATGTTTGTGTGGCCTTTTGTAATATTTAGTCACACAAAGCATGTTTTTTGGGTATTTAGTCACATACAATTAAGCATAAAGTGGCCAAAAGTGTTAATAAGTGTGACCATATGCTGTTTAAAGTGAAAAAATATGTATTTTGTGTGACTATTTGTAACACCCTCAAATCTGAGTACGCAGCGGAATGTTGAATATCCGAGGGCGTTACTTTATGGATTGATACGTCTTTAAAATATATATAATATATATAACTATGGAAAATTTACCAATTTACCCTTGAGGTCAAAGGTGAAAAGGAAATCCTTCAAAATATATATAATATAATATAATACGTATCTTAACCGGGAAGTATGATTCCTCGGGTCGTTTCCCCAACGACTTGTGAAATTGAAACCACGTTTGTTGCTTGGACAATGATTTGAATGGGAAACAATAGTTGATTTGATTAACTACTTTTAACAATTAAAATTAACAAATTTTAACAATTAAGCATAAAGATAAATAACAAGAAATCAAAATTTAACTAAAAACGTAAAACGGGACCCTTAAATGAAGGTCAAAAACCATAATTTGCTAAAAATAAACCTAACTTAAAATTTTCTTTTAAAATGGATTCTATTTGACTAAAAAGTAAGTTTAAAGAAAACTAGAACAAAAACGGAGTTGAAATGAACGTTAAAACACGAAAAACGAAAATGTGAATGAATCCCGTTCTTTTGAAAACGAAATTTTGCAAATTAGACCCTACGAAAGCAAAACTAATTTTCCTATGAACTTTAGGATAAAAGAAAATTTTCTAAAAAAATATTTTTATTTTTTTTGATTATTTTTCTATTTTTTATGATTTTTTAAAGTTTTTAATGAAAATAAATGATTAAAAATACTAAATTAACTCTAAAAATTCTAGAAAAATGATAGAAAATAGCTTAAACTATTTAAATCCTAGGAAAAATTAGCCCGAGATCACAGCTTATTAAATAAGCTGTGAAATAAGCTTAACAGCTTATAGAAGCTTATAAAGCTAAATGAGTATAAGAAATTAATAGTGCAAGGGTCTTATGAAAAAGACCCAAGGGCACAGCGGTAAGGAGTGGGGTGGAGTGTGTGTGTTTTAGTTAAAGGTTGAGGTTTGAGGCGGGGAGTTTCGAACCTTGCTCACCCCCGACTTCTACTTCCCTTTTTTTTTGTTTTTATGAAAAACTTAAAAAACAAAAGTTGTTAAGGACAACTTTTTAAGCTACTTTAATAAAAGCACTATAAGCTGAAACTTAAAAATAAGCTCTTAAAGAGCTTATGAAGAAGCTGTTTTCAGTAACTTAGCTTTTAAAAGCTTTAAAAGCTACTTTTCCTTCAAAGGCTTGCACCACAAACATTTTAAAGCTCATTTGAAATCTAAAAGTTGTTCTAAAAAGCTAATGATGTGTATAAGCTAAATTCAATAAGCTAAGTTAACTGAAAACACTATAAGCTATCTAAATCTAATGATCAAAAGAGCAAACTCAGGAATAAGCACTAAAACTTGAAATCTAAATAAGCTAGAAAGCTCAATAAGCTATTTCAGGAATTGAGCTTTTGAAAACTTAACAACCTACTTATAAACTATTAATCCAATTCATAAAAACAAATGCTAAAAGCTAGAAATCAAAATTAAGAACCTAAAATCTACTTAGTACTGTTTTTGTATTTTTAAGATTTTTTTGATGATCTTTTTAAACTAAATTAACCTAAGAAATAAGCTAGAAATGTGAAAACAAGTTTTAAACTATCTTATCCTATATCTAAACTAAAAGCTTATTCAATTTTAAATCCTAAAAACTAATTAAGCTAGCTTAAATTCAAATGAAAAGGCAGCAGTAGTAACAGCAGTTACTACTGCTGGTGCAATTTGCCAAATGGCCAAAACAACAATGCAGGTGACCTAAAAGGTTACCTCTGCACTAGACACTCCTATTGAGTGTCTAAGAACACCTAGCAACAAAATCCAAACCTAGGAAAGCTTGGATCAAATTATAACAATCCAAGAAAAAGGAAAAAAACTCCCCTGGTGCACAGGCAAACATAATAAGCTTCTAAATGAAATTAAGCTTAACTAATCCTACAAACCTGCTCTAAACTTACTCAATTATGAAGATTAAACTGATCAAAGAAAAACCTCTAAGTTACTTTGACTTTTGATGGTCAAACAGTACTAATCCAAACACCCCTTTAAACTATGACAGATTTCATTATCTTATGATTTAAAATCTAGTTATTGAAACCTTAATATTAGATAGCTAGAAGCTTATAACTAACCTAGTGAGCTTATTTTAACAACTAGTTAAGCTAGAATTTAAGATCTACAAATTACTGTAATATTTTTGGTTTTTTTTAGCAATTTTATGACAAGTTAAAAAGTAAACTATGATCTAAGCTATAAAAACTAAAAACAGATTAAAGTGCATGATTATTAAGCTTGTCTAAACAATAATAAGCACAAATAAGCAATAGATAAGCAGATTAGCAGAAATAATAAGCTACTTAAGCAATTTTAAGCTAGAATTTAAAGAACAAAGGAATTAAATGAAAACTTACAAAATGTTTTAGCTAAACAAAAGCAAAAATGCTCAAAGAGCTTTTCAACAGCTCTGGCTTATCATTGATAAGCCAGTATAAGTCCTTGGAAGCTCTTCCATTGTTAGCTTCCCTTCCAAAAGCCTTTAAATCCAATATTCCAAGGTTTTAAGCTGATTTTAAGGTTTAAGTGAATTAAAGACTTAATTAAGCTCAATCTTAGCTTAGAGACTAAGAGAGCTTGTAGATAGCTTATCAAAGCTTATGAAACAGTAACTTCAATATTTGAAAGAGATAAGGGCTTATAAGTGAAAAAAACAGCTTATAAAAACTAAAATGAGAATTTTATTAATTCTTAAAAACAGATTACAATTCTTTATAGAAACGACTACAAGAGCTTGAAAAAGTAAAATTACATTAAAAAAAACTACATAAGCTATTTTACTAAGAAAAATTACAAGGGAAAAGATATATGTGTGTGGGTGAGGAGCTCGTATTTATAGCCACCAGGGAAGCTTCTAGGTCTAAATTCAGTTACACCTCCTCTCAATCTTGTCCATACATTCCTTCAATCATTGGATCAACACTTAGGGCCGTTGGATCAAATTATAACTCACACGGATTGCCAGCGTGGCAATCCGTGATGTGACACCTTGTGCTTGTTTTAGGCAGGCTTTAGTGTAAAATCTTGTGTCTTTGTGTGTTTCTACACAATCCACGTGTGATTGCCTTTGTGGGTATTGGCCAATGAGAAAGCTTGGTGATGTAATAACTCTGCTAACGTATACTTGAGCACCTGAATTGTCCTTTTTGGCCCTCAATTTTAAACTTGCCCTTTGATTTTGTCCTTGGGTGAAAAGGTAGAAGACGGATGAACAGTGGTAAAACCACTTTTCCCGCTCAATTTTAACTGAAGGGGTTGTATGTTTGACTCGGTTAAATGGGAGGGTTGACTTAGATTTTTATAAAAGGATTGGGCCATAGGATTTGGGCCGGGTAAATGATTTTGGATTTGTTATAAAAAAAAGATAACAATTGTTAACTTTTATAAATAAAAGTTAACGACCGTTATGGTTTTTAAGGATTATTTTTGTAAATTGGTTTATAAACGAGGGACTGGTTTGGTAACTTTGAATTTGTCTTTTTGTGACTTTGACTGAGAGTTGATCAAGACTTGACTTTTTGACCTTTTTGTAGAAAACTTCCGGCTCTTTGTGTGCTCTTTCGTTCTCGTGTCCGTGTTTGTCCGATTTTGACATGTTTTCTTGTGATTTTTGCTTTATCCGTACCTACACAATAAGAAAGACAAAACAAGCAATATTCAAGTATTTAAAGCACAGTTTTGGTCTTTTTAGGGTCTATTTTGATATAAAATGGATATGTGTTTTCACACATATCAAAATTCCCCAAACTAAGCGATTGCGTGTCCTCACGCAATATTATATGCCTTATAACCAAATACCTCGAAACTTCCCCAAACTAAACCTTTGAAAAGTAGCAAAGATTTTTGTTGAGAGAGCTAATTGGAATTCACATAACAAATCTCTTTTCAAGATATTTCTCAATGTAATAACTTTGACATAAACCAATTACCTGCCATTAGACTAACTTCTATAGATCTTGAATTCCCAAGGGGAAAATTTTGTATTGCTGCTTTTTTTCCCAGTCTTTTAAAGCAAAACACATACAAAGATAGGATTTTTACATCTTGATAACATTGAAATGTGATTTCTCATGAACAATATGTCATCGACATATAAGATTAAGAAAGTAACATTACTCCCACTAGCTTTTACATACACAGATGGCTCATTACGATTTTGAGTGAAACCAAACTTCTTGATCTCCTCATCAAACCTTTTATTCCATTTTGCCTTTTATGCTTGCTTAGGTTCATAAATGGAACGTTTCAACTTGCATACTAGGTTTAGATATTTTAGATTAACAAAACCTTCAGGTTGCACCATATATACTTTTTTAGAGAGATGTCCATTGAGAAAGGCAGTTTTGACATCAATTTTCCTAATCTCATGGTCATAGAATGCGGACATTGCTATAAGAATCCTAATAACTCTAATGCTTACAACAAGAGAGAATGTCTCTTTATAATCAACCCCCACCGTTTGAGTGAAGCCCTCTCTTATAAGACAAGCTTTATTAGGTGTTAACCTCGCCATCCATGTCATTCTTCTTGAAGAGTCATTTGCTACCAACAGTTTTAATGTTAGGAGGAAGATCAACTAAGTTTTAGACTTGGTTATCTTTTATGGATTGCATTTACAAGTTTATCGCATCAAGCTATTTATCAAACTCGTGATCTGACAATGCAGCTTTGTAGTTAGAGGGTTCATTATGATCCCCCAACTCATGTTCCTTTGCATTGACATACAAAAAATTTCCCCCGATCAGTGCATGGTGTGTACTGTGGACCTAAAAATGATAATTACAATCACTTTCGGGTGTAACAATTTTCTTGTATCCCTCCTCATGGATGTAAGCTAGTGTTTAAGAAGGGATGTGTATCTTCTTCTTAGAATTAGCTTTAAGATCTTCGAAACTCCACACTTGCTTCTTAATAATAAGATATATTCTTAAAAATAATTCATCATTCCGAAGCAACAATAACTTTGTTCTTGGGTGGATAGTAGAAGGAGTAACCCATCATTTCCTTTGGGTATCCGATAAAGATACACTTAATAGATCTAGGTTTAAGTTTCTCAGGTTTGATAAGCCTATCACTTTAACAAGAGCTTCACAACCCCAGACTTTTAAGAAGACAACTTAGGGGCTTGCCTATGCCATACTTCGTATGGTGTCTTTTCAACCTTCTTAGTTGGAACCGTATTAAGAATGCGTGTAGCACACTCAAGTTCATAATCCCAAAAGGACTTGAGTTGGAACCATATTGAGAATGCGTGCAGCACACTCAAGTGCATAATCCTAAAAGGACTTGGGTATAGTAGTTTAACTCATCATGGTGTGAACCATGTCTAGCAGGGTTTTATTTCTCCTCTCAAACACACCAATATGTTGTGGTGTATATGGGGGAGTGCATTGGGATACAATCCCATTCTCCTTTAGATGATAAAAAACTCTTGACTCATATATTCTCCTCTATGATTAAAATGTATAGCTTTTATGGTCTTTCCGAGTTTATTTTGTACTTCTCTTTAGAAAACTTTAAAAGTTTCAAAGACTTCATATTTATGTTTAAGCAGGTAAACATAACCATAACGACTAAAGTCATCAGTGAAGGTAACAAAGTAACTTGCTCCTTGTCTTGACACAGTTTTAAAATAAGCCACATGCATCATTGTGTATTAGTCCAAGTAGATCCTTAGCTCTTTCTTCTTGATGTGGAAAAGGATTACGTACCATCTTCCTAGACAGACATGAGACGCATTTATCGAAAGACTCATCATCAGCTGATTTAAGAAGTCCATCATGTTACAACTTCTCAGTACGCTTCTTATTAATGTGTCCAAGACGATAGTGCCACAAGAGAGTAGAGTCCAAGTTTAACTTGGCTCTTTTATTGCTAATAGCATAAATAGAACTATCATTTAAATTAGAATAATGCAAATCACTTTTTTGGTAAAGGGTTTCTCCGGTAAATTTATTACACCAAAAATGATTCAGTACAATAGATGTGGGTGAATCCCACATCTTAGTCCGTTTACAAATGCAAAACTACTTTCCAATAAGGAAGGTGCATATTATGACTAATCAACCCAATGACTCAATAACATCAAGAATCTATTTCTTCTTTAGACCTCGTACCTTGATATCCAAATTATCGCATATAGATTGAATATTGTCAGGAATTTCCTAACCTTCATACATATCATCATCGTATGGGTCGTAGTCAGCATTCACATATATTTCCCTCCATTTTTTCAATAAGCTCTTAGTACCATATCCAACCCTGACGGTTTGAATCCAGATAGCTTGCCATTTCATTATTAACATATTCAACTTCATCATCGCTACCAGTGATCACCTGAATAATCAAACATTTTTAAAGTTACCATCATCATCATAACATACATTTTCCCCCACCAGTTATCTATTTTTCAAAAACATTAATCCTTTCTACTAGCGGGGTAGACCATTGCCCTTCATATTGCACACCAGACATAGAAGCCTTATACCCGTTTCTACTTCCTCAATAACTGGATTTTCAACATTTAAAGCCTCAAACGAGTTACTAAGGGAAAAAGTACCATCACCTAATGTCGAAACATTCTTTTTACCAACAGAAGGGGCCGTCTTAGGGTTCGCACACTATATTCATCGACTACTTTTACTTTAGGGCAATAATAATTTCATTGGTTTCAATCGAGACAAGTTTGAAGTTTTTTGTTGCCTCTATTATTAACACTGATTCTTCATTTTCCTCTTCAATAAATCTTCATCAATCAGCCACCGATTCTGGCCCCTTGCCTTTTAACCATGGGCCAATACACCACTCCGTTTAGAGCATCAGCTTTTGGACAATCAACTAGTGAGTGGCCGGATATCAAGCACATACTAGCCCGGGGAGGAACCCACTCGTATTCAACACAAATAGTTTCTTTTGTATATCCACTTCCTTAAAGGTTTAGAAAAACCATTACCAGATTATCGCTAAAATCATTACAAGCGTTGATTTCAATCAAAACTCTTGCAAAGTTGCTTCACCCCCATGATTTCAAACACATGAAATTCATATATGAGTCTAACATAATTGGGCTACTGATCTTTGTGGGAATCAAGCTTAAACCACCTGATATGTATGCAACCAATGAGACATCATCGAATTTTATGCAAACTGAAACACTTAACAATTACTCTTTAAGAAGGCTTATGGATGGTAACCATTTCTTAAAGAAAATAGGAATTCCATGAATCATCCATGGACAATCTCGAAGCACCGAATCAACACCCTCTACAAATGAGAACTTAATAAAGAAAAAATCTTTCACCATCGTTACCTTCTTCAACCCGTATTTCTCCCAATTATTGGGCACAAACCATTCCACAACGGGAAATGCAAGCCTTTTTCCAATAAAGTAACCGTAAAGCGAGTTCTTCATTCTGTCATTAACCTCATGAACTGAAGCCAAAGGTAACCAAACATCATAATCGGCATCATCTGGCACATTGACTTCAAGTTTTTAAAGATTAGCCTTAGTCAAAGATATTGGGCTAAGCTTATTAGCATAAGAAGAAGGGAACCATCATTACCAACCTGATTACCACCACCGTTTCATTATGGAGACGAATGACCTGAGTTAACAACATTAGGCCATAACCTTTTAGCCAGCACTCGACCAGAAGTAATTTAGTTCATTTAGAAGTAAATGCCAACTTGGAATGACAGTAGAGTTAGTCGAACAATATTAGACTCAGTTAATCCAGCAGTAGAGTTACTCGGACTAGCAGTAACAGTATTCAGACCAACAGAAGTATAACCAGCAGCATAAGTATTACCAGAACTTGTTTCAACAACTAGAGGTGTAATCGACTTTGGTAAGGCATCGTGAACAGTCCCCTCATCAACCTAGTTAGTGGCATTAAGGTGACTCGAATTATCCTCAGAAACATGTGCCCCATGATTAACCAAAACAGCTGGAATGGCAATCTCATCAGCATTTACATCACGAGTGGCTACCCCCATCAACAACAGATGTAACATCAACTACATTGTAACCTTTTCAATTTTTGTGTTTTGAATATTTCATTTTTAGTCCTTTGACTATTTAATTAACGTTTGTCAGATTTACTTCAGAATGTAACCGTGTGACGGTGGTGATATTTATGAAATTGGTGGAAATTTATGATTATTTATGATATAATAATCCTTAATAGAGGTTATTATATGTAGTTTAAGTTCAGTGTGGTTGATCCCGTGAATTTTCAATAAATGCCAAAAACGAGTCCCGTTACGTTCCGTTAATGTCCCAAATGAGTTTGCTATTGTAGTTGGTTGGGGTTGGTTTGGTTTGTGTGGTTTTGTATTGGGTTTTTTTGTGTTTGTTGTGTTTGGGGTTTTTTTTTTTTTTTATTGTTGTTTGTTTTGTTTTTGTGGTGGTTGGTTTTTTTTTTTGTGGTTTTTTTTTAGTTTGTGTTTTTTTTCTTTATTTTTGTATTTTGGGTTTTGGGGTTTGGGTATTTTTTATTTTGGTTTGTTGTGGGTTTGGTTCTTTGTGTTTTTTTTTGGTATTGAGGTTTTTTGTGGGTTTTGGTTTTGGTTGTTTGGGTTTGTTTGTGTTTATTTGTTTGTTGGGTTTTTTTTGTGTTTTTTGGGGGTTTTTTTTGGGGGGTTTGGGGTTGTTTTGTTTTTTTTTTTTGTGTTGGGGGGTTTTTTTGTGGTTTTTGTGTGGGTTGATTGGTGTTTGTTTGTTTATGGTTTTTTGTTTGTTTAGGGGGGTTTTTTGGGTTTTTTTTTTTTTTGTTTTTTTTTATTTTTGGGTGTTTTTTTTGGTGTGGTTTTTTTTGTTGTTTGTGTTTTGGGGTTTTTTTTGGTTTTTTGTGTTTTTAGGTTTCTTTTTTTTTGTGGGATTGGGTTTTTTTTGTTTGTTTTTGGTTTTTTTTTTTTTTTTGTTTGTTTTTACTTTTGGGTTGGTTTGTGGTTTTTTTGTTTTGTTTTTGTTTTGTTTTTGTTTGGTTTGTTTTTTTTTTTTTGGTTTTTTGGTTTTTTGTTTTGGTTGGTTTGTGGTTGGTTGTTTTTTTTTTGTTTTGGTTTTTATTTGTTGTATTTGGGTTTTTTGGTGTTTTTTTTATTGTGTGTTTGTTTTTTTTTTTTTTTTTTTTTTTTTTTTTTTGTTGGTTTTTGGTTTTTTGTTTTTTTTTGTTTTTTTGTGTGGGTTTTTTTTTTTTTGTTTTTTTTTTGTTTTTGTGATTTTGTTTTTTGTTTTTTTTTTTGTGGTGGGTGGGGGGGGTGGGGGTGGGGGGGGGGGGGTGGGTGTATATTGGGTGGGGTTGGGGGAGGGGGGTAGTGGTTAGTGGGGTGGGTGGTTGGGTGAGGTTGTTTTGTTGGGGGGGTGACTAAGGGGATAGGTTTTACTGTTTTTAGGGTGAGTTTTTTGGGGACTCAAATATGGGTTTTTGTTGAATATTGATATATAATATTAAATATTATTCTATTGAGCCAATAATCTATAAAGTTCATTACTATGACTTCTCTTTATGCTGAATCCCTCCATCACCTGGAGATTTCACCTTTATGATCCCATAGCGAAGAATCTCATTTGGACATGAACGTTAACTATTCGTGGGGGAGGGGGTAATCCGTTTGTTGCATTTAGTTGAAGATCTTCATAGAGCATAGCGATAAATGATGCGTTGTGGACATTAAAAGAATAGATTAGACGCGGTCTCTAAAGGAGATATGAGGATTCGAGTAAAAAATCCGTGCTAAAATACCACAATTGCTCATGCGCAATCTACCACAGGCGGCCCACCACACCACAGCAAAACACACTCACACCAACACACTGGTCGCACACCAGTGGGTATATATTGGTGAGGAGGAAGTGTGAGAGTTAAGAATCAAAACAACAACATGAGGAAGGATATCATAGGATAACAATAATAAAAATATATTTATATAAAATATATGTTGGGGTGGGGGGGGTTGGAGGTTTGGTGGGGGGTTGTGTGTGGGGTGGGTGGGGGTTTTTTTTTGGTTGTTGGGGGGGGGGTTGGGGGGTTTGGGGGTGGGTTTGGGGTTGTGGGGTTAGGGGGGTGTGGGGTGGGGTGGGGGTGGGGGGTTTGGGTTTGGTGGGGGGTTCTGGGGGGGTTTGGGGGTTTGGGTGGGGGGGGGGTTTGGGTGGGGTTGATTTTGGTGGTTGGGTGGAGGTTGGGTGTTTTGGGGGAGTTTGGGGTGTGAGGGTTGTTTGGTGTGTGGGGGGGGTTGGGGGGGTGGGGTGGTTTTTGGTTTGGGTGGGTGGGGGGGGGTGGGTGTGGGTTTGTGTGGGGGGGGGGGTTTTTTGTTGGGGGGGGAGTGTTGAGGTTCATTAGTGTTTGTTAAGGGGTAGGTTTGGGTAGGTTAATATGTGGAGGAGATGTGGTATTTGGGGGGTAAGGGGGGTTGGGGTTGTGGTTGAGGGAGTTTTTTAATAGAAAGCAGGGCGGTGTGGAATAAAGGCTGAAAAAATTCAAGAACTAACTATACCGAACAATGATAAAGAAATTAAAATTATAGACTACCCACAGCTAATAAACTTTGTTGTAAAATTAACTGAATACACAGTTATAAGAGCTTATTAAGTATGAACCCGCATAAAAATTACACCCCAATCCTCCTAGGATACCCATGCCGTTTTATAGAACACAAAGGAACAGAAGAGGCCATATTTAGTTCAAGTGATGTCCCAAGTTGTACATTTATGATATCTTATCAACTAAATCAATATTCGCACTCATTCCAATTTAATTCAAAAAAATAAAACATACACATAAGTAGTGTTTGTTGTGAGAGAGTGAGTGTTGTGTGTTTGAAAGTGATGTCTTAGTTGCGCCGAACCAAGCGCAAGAAACCAAACAACCTTATTTTTCCAAATTGAATCAAAGTGACATGGTTGAAAAGAGTGTTTATCCGGTTTTTGATTCTAGTGTTCGGGTATTGATAAAAACTATGTTTGGGTAGTCGGTTCGTGTTCATCTTGCTTTTGAAACCCTCTTTTCTTGTAAGTTTCTATATTTAAATTTCGTTTGTCCTTTTTGGTTTATATTGATGCATAAATATTAGTTGTATAAATTGATCGTTGTAAAAATCGATTTTTAGAAACGAAACGAATAAAGGATTGTTTATGGTTTTGCGTCGAACATAAAAATGAAATAACAATGTTTTGTATTTTTGATGTATGGCCGTGATTGGTATGAAAAACCTGAAATTTCTAATAGCTTAATTTTGGATATTGCTGTAAATATTAAATATGGCATATTTATTAAGTACTTTATTGCTTATTTTGAGCTTATATTCTTGCGGCTTATTTAAGAAACACAAGGGATGTGTTTTTGGTTATTTTGCTTTATATTGAGAAATACTCGCGACTATTTTGGTGGCATACGGTGGTAGACGAATAGTAACGTAGCTAATTTAATGCTATATTTTAAAGCATATGGCCAATTTTTTTTTGATCTTATTGGGACTGGGAGGGGGGGGGGGGGGGGGGGGGGGGGGGGGGGGCCCCCCCATAAGCACAAATAAGTCGTGGCTTATTTGTTGGCTTATTGTGATCTGGGTTATTTTAACTTATTAGTAGGAGCTTATGTATATAAATGGGCCTTGGTTTTGGGCTTGGATCGTATTTTGGACGTATAAATACCTTAATGGACCCTTATTGGGCCTTAAAGCCCATACGTGAATATTTTAAACTATAGGTTATAAAGAGTTTAATTCACGTACTATTAAAAGAGAAATATATATTACTAAGAGATAATGAACTTAATATATGGGAAAAACGTTATAGTAAAACTTCAAGATTGAGATTTTGGATTTTGTCGGAAAAGTTGTCGAAAGAATAGAAATAAGGATAAAAAGCCATTGGAAAACGTTAAATAAACGTACGAGTCCTTTCCGAAATTTATGTAAAAATTAGTAAACTTATAATTTACTTAAGAACATGATTTAATATTTAATTATTATAATTAATTTAATAAAATCACTAAAAGATAAAAAATAAAATTTTTTCTACGAAACATCTCTTAATATGTTTTAATTATGAGTAAAACGTTTCATTTTCAACCATATTATGATTATTTTTACGGTAACTAAAGTTACCGAATAGACTTATCGGGATATATATATATTTATAATTATTTATTATAAATATTTACTTATGTTACTTAGCTATCTTTTTTAAATAGTATAAGTATGTATCGTGGAGATATCGGAGCGATAAGATATTTTGGGATGAGACGCCAACCATCACTTCACTAAATTGTTACGGGTAATTGTACAATGCATCTACCTCTATGCATCAAATGTGAAGACTGTTTTGGAAATGAATGATTAAAATGGGATATTAACTAGACTAGGTCGTGTGTGGACGTCGTTGCATTTACTTGTTGAATTGAGATATGGTGCTTAATACTTTGCTTGAGGTAGAGTTCTCGTATCCCCTTTTTTCTACTTTTTCCGTTTGGGGGAAAATGATACTCAAATGTGTGTTTGAACTATTTTCTTTTATGAACTTGCGAAACGTGATTTTGAGGAAAAAGGTCAACAAACTCACGAGTATGATATAAATGATTCCGGGCAAGTGATCACCCGGGTCGTTCTCCCAACGAGGCGTGCAATGCAAAGCCGAGAGTCGGTTTGATATTTGATGTTTGAATATAACAAGGATTTGAATGGGTTTTCTAATTCTAAGTTAAAAGGCAATTAAAAGGCAATTTAAACTAAAAACGAAAGTTATTAAAGCTAAAACCCTAAAAACGTTAACGGGAATCTTAAAAAAAACGTAACTTAAACCTAAATTATCAAAATTTAATCCTAAAATGATTTTTAAACTTTTTATAAATCCTAAATGACTAAAATGAAAGAACAAATAAAGTAAACCCTAAAACGAAAGCAATTAAGGTGAAAAAACGAAGAAAAACGAGAACGGGACCAAATCCCGTTCTTTAAAAAAAATTCTAAAATTTTAACCCTACGAAAGCAAAAGTAATTTTCCTAAGTCCTAATTGGTAAAAGAAAATTTAAAAAATAGAATTATATTTTTTTGGTTTTTATTTTATTTAATATGAATTAAAAACAGGTTTAGTCTAAATTAAATATTAAATATATAAAACTAATTACGAAAATTCTGAAAAAATCACGAAAAGTAGTTTGAACTATGCTTAATCTAGGAAAAATGAAAAACTGGAAAGATGCTAAACGAATAAGCTGGAAATAAGCCAACTATGGCTGATAAGCTAAAAAGGAAAAAGGGTTTAAAAGTGAAATTGTGTAGGGCTATAACAGATAGCCCTACTGGTGCTGGTGGTAGTGTGAGTGTGTGTTAAATATGTTGGTGTGATAAGGGAGAGGTCACAGGTTCGAGTCCTGTGGCCTCTCTTTTTTTAAAACCCTTTTTGTTTTTAACTTTTTATACAAATTTAAAGAAGACCTTAAAATAAGCAAGTTTCATAACTATCACTATTTTTGAAAAGCCCTAATAAGCCCAGAAAGAAGCTTATAAAATCACAGCTTAGCTTAAACACGTGCAAAGCTAAGTTATAAAACTATTTTGAACTTAAAGCTTAAACAAGCTTCAAAAAGGGCAAATAAGCTAAAACTAACCTGAAGCTAATCTAAATAAGCAAGTCTAAGCATTTAACTAACCAAATAAGCCGCAACAATAAGCTAAATAAGCCACCAGTATTAAATTCTATGACCAGACTTAACTAAAGGGCTAAAACATATTTTAAGCATTTTGAAATGAAATTTTCAATAAGCTAGACAACATATTAAGCTACCAAACTCAAAACTTAACAAAAATAACATCTAAACTATAAGAATAAGCCATAAGAACACTCAAAAAAACAGATTAAAGCTAAGAAAATCAAAGGAAGAAGAATCTGTTTACAGAACCATAAGGGCCTTTTCAACTTTTAGCCTTAAAGGAGCTAATTGCAGCCCTACTGAAAAGCTATCAAATAAGCTCCAAAATCTTAATTAAGCTTAAACAGCAAAATAACATCCACCAATGAGCTTATGCTCTAATTTTCAGAGCCTAACTTAAACTTTAACTAATTTAAAAATGAGAAAGAAAAATGCCTAAAACTAACCCATAACTTGAAAAACAACACTGTTTTGACCCATTTTCGTTTTAAACAATGAAACAGTATTTGACTTCAAAATACCAGATTATACATCAGAAATATGATATATTAGAAACTTAAAAACTCAACATAACAACCTTTAAACTCAAAATCAAAACTAGAAGAGATTAAGAACTAAAAACCTTAACAGTTTGTAAAATTCACTTATAAAAACATGAAAACTTCTTAATACTTGAGTCCAACTTTGCTAAACTTGATCCAAAACATATTTATGGAGATTCTAAACTGGTTTTAAGTAACAAAAGAGCTTATATAGGTTTTATTCATGAAGAGCATACTTATACCAAACACTCCTTTAACTTCTAAAATCATGATTTGAAGCTAAAACACATTAAACTAAGGTAAAAACAGATTTAAAACATGTTATTCTAAGAACATATAAGCAATGGAAACAAAGAAACAAGCATGATTAAGCAGATTGATGGCAATTGCATAAAATGGACAAAAAATGAGAAATATGAAACTTACAAAAGTCCAAAGCTTTAGTTTAGAACTTAAACCCCCAAATCAGATTATAAATCAGTCATATGGCTTCCCAAGAAGCACTAAACCAAGGCCATCCACAATTTTCCTTGCTCCAAAATGCTTGAAACCATATTTTGCATTAATGAAACAGTAACCTTAAAAGACTTTTTTCAGAACCTTAAAATCAGTATAACATGGGGTTATAAGCTTAAAAGAGCTTATAAAGAGAACTTTATAACAAGAATAACTTAAATTGCATAAGAATTTCAAAGACGAATTTGTAAGAATAACTTGAAAACTTAAATTGCATTAACTTAAAAGTAGAGTACAAAGCTGGAAATTTGAATTAAAAGACTTGAAAACATAACTGAAAACATTTAAAAGACTACTCCCCAAAACTGAAATAGACCTAAACTATTTATAGCCGAGTTCTTGAACTCTTTTTGTCTTCTAGCTTGTGCTAGTTATGTTACCTATGTGAGAGAGTCTTCAAGTCTTAATCTTGACTCTTCATTTTGCTTGTTCATCAAGTCCAATAATCACAACCATCTATTCTTTTGTCTTCTTTGTTGGACGAATGGGATCAAAGAGGATCGCCAAGGTGGATATGGAGTATAGTGAGGTGGGGTGAGGTGAAATGGTGATGTTTCTATTTCTTGTTGCATGGGGGGAAACAGTAGCACGTGAAGGGGTAGAAGATGTACAGTGACATCTTGGCGCCAATTTGTGTTTGTTTTATCTGGGTGAAAGTTTGGTAAGATGGCAAGTTTGGCCCTCCACTTTGTATAGTTAAGTTTCACAGATCGTCCTTGTGGTGATATAATTTTGAGGGATTGGCAACATAAGCCCCTTAACTTGTGTATGACGTTTGCAGCCACAGTCCCTTAAGGACTAACGATGTAAGGGGTGTGAAGGGTGGTATTAAACAGTTGTTAGATGGACTGTTAAATCAGAAGGTTGGGCCTGAAGTAGTGTTGGGCTTTTTGTTTATATTTGGCAGATTGTTAATATAAGCCCAATTGTGATAAAGGTTTATAGAAGCCTTATTTTTGATGGCTTATTGGGCCGACTTGGCCCAATAAAATGGGTCGGGTTAGCCCGATAAGTTTTATTTGGTTTCGGCTTCGGCTTGACTTTGTCGGGGTTGACTTTGACTTTGACATTTTGACTTTTTTCACTTTTTGACTTTGGCTTTTCACGCTCTTCACATTCCCGTGCTCGATTTTGTCGTTTTGGCTTCGTTTTCGTCCTTTTCTTAGATATCTGTTTCCTGCACAATATAAGCGAAAACATACAAATACAATGTATTTTTGGTACGTTTTTGGTCATTTAAGTCCGTTTTCCTAGGTAAATGATATCTGTAATTAAGCACATACCAGTATCTGCCTCCATCTTGTGTTTATGATATGTCAACGGGGTCGATCTTTAGAGAAAAATAAGCCTGTGAAAAGCAAAAGGATCAGCTGCACATTATATTGAATAATGAAGCATATACAAATCAACAAAAAAGACTCCATGTCATACTTCCAAGACTTTTTTTGACAATGTTCTTGACTTTTAGTTTACTTCAAGCACAAATGGTCTATATAATTTTAAGTTAAAATAAAATCAATTACACACTCTATAAGAAGTTTCAATAAGAAATCTTAAATGGCCATTAACTGTATTTGATCTAGTAAGCAATCTCATACAGAATGAGACTGAAATTTAAGAGACTACTTAAGATTTATGGTTGGTTTATGATAAGATCGTTTAAGCTCAAGATTGGTTAGATCTTTGTATATCTAGGATGAACAATAACAATGATTGAATATGCACAGCGGAATTATAAGAACACAATCAATGTTATCACAAGGTTTTCTTTATTGAACGATTTCCCTATTACCCCAACTATAACTTGGGGCTACACCAACTAACTATGGTGTACTATTCGACTCTCATCAGTCGACTATGCTATCTAACTATCTAGACTCTCATTGGGAGACAGTCGACTCTGCTATGTATTTAAAACCTATGTCTATGATCTCTTTATATAGGGATAAATCATGACTTACAAAGGAAGTAAATCAATAGATAAGGAAACTATTTAAATTACATTAAACCTCATTAAGATGTTTCCTAATCATTATCTTGTAGAGTATTTGACCAAATCTTCATATTTCTCCACTAGCTTGCAGAGTTTCATAATGACGACTTTGATCCTTTTGTTTTATTCTGTTGCTCATTTGTATCATCAAATCAAAAATCCCAACAATCTTCCCCTATTTGATGATGACAAAACAAACAATGTTCTTGTACGAACTTTCCTTACAGCTGAGAAAGTTGAGATCATGGATCTCCCTGAATGAAGCAAAATCTTCCTTTGTAAAATGCTAACTGCTTCCCACTTAAGATCTCCTTAAACATGCCACCACATATAATAAGTTGCAAATCAATAAACCTGTAATCTTCTTCCCCTTTTTGTAATCATCTAATAGGGGTCTCCTGTAGATATGCAACTTAGATCATAACACACTACAAATCATATACCACACTACCAATCCATCCTTCTAATGACTCAAAACACCCTCCATGAAGCATAATAAGATAAATGACTCTGAGGAGTAGAAACACAAACTAGCAGTAGTAATAAATGACTAGTAGTAGTAACGAAACACTTCCTCGCAAGTGGTGCATGTAGATGGTTAAACATTTAATCAATAAGCTTCCCCTAAAACCAATATGTTTACCATCTCTTGAATCTCGAACTCTGTAGGCTCTATGTAGTGATCACTGATGAAGAAAACTGAGTATAACGAATTTGATGAAGAAGTAGAATCTCCTAAACTTGTGTCTTATGTATTGCACTATCCACGTGATGTCGAACTCATACTACAGGGAAAAGTATAAGTAGACCGCAACCTCTTGACAAAATCCTCATTTATCCTATAAAATGAGACACTGAGCACAATAACGTAACTCCTTCAAGTGATAGCGAATGTGAGCATTGAGCACCTTAAGAAAAATCACACATTCCTAGATTTTGCAAGTCTTCGTCACCATACAAAACAAACAAGTTACCTCCTGCTAAAAGGTATGATAAGAACACGCATCTGTGAAACTCAACTACAACATCAAATAAGTGATAATCAATCGTCTTCGTAATCACCTCTTCAAATAATCTCCAAAAATGAGCCATAAAATCAATAATAATAAACACCAAAAATACGCGCCATAAATCCAAACTAAGAAAAAACTATTCGAAAAATAGTTCTGTACGAGATCCAATACCATCTAACAAACGCAAGAGTCCAGTCCGATATCGGACAAGCCTACAGTACAAAACTGCTTTGTCGAACGACTCTAAGGGCAAACCAAAATTTAAAGCCAGCAGTAGCACCAACCACCAACCCAATAAAGCAACACTTTTTCTGTGGTTAAATTGCGTCATCTAACCTCACTAGATCGTCACAAAACTGTCATTTATAAGATATCCCTCCTTCCTTCCAAATACTGTTTATTGAAACGCATATTCTGACTCGCAATATTGTTTATGCTAAACCGTCACTAATAGCTAACAGTACTAAAAAATCAAAGGACAATACAAATTGTAAACAAAGTTTCTTCTTCTCCCAAGGCTAGCATTATAAATCTTGTTCGTAGCAGTATAAAGTTAAACTTTGCAAACAGTACTTAAGTAGCATAACACACAAGAAAGCATTACTATATACTCCAGTATATTTACGAAAGAAAGGAACTTAAAAGACATCCCTAAAACTTAGGGATTTCACATTGTAGACAAATTTTCACATTGTAACAAATCCCATCCAAAATCATGCATCATAACTTTTAGTTCCAGATTTTATGCCAATAAAATCGCATCCAATAACAGCAGTAACATCCATGAAAATCAAAGCATGCCATATTAGTAACGAGGCTTTATATTTGTCCATGAATAAACATGTCCACATCTGCTGCTTCTATATGATGTCGAAACCTTGTTGCTTGACAACCAGCTGCCATAATCATGACCATGAAAACAAGTCACAACCTGCTTGTTTCTTGAAACTCCTTGCCTCATTCATCATTAGTTCTACTAGGGTTCATCATCAATCTATGGATCGACTCACCAAAGCTAGTAGAAACATAAACACCATGTATCACAAGCATCATCATCACAAATCACCAAGCTGCCATTGATTTAGGGTTTTGAAAAACCCTAATATAATCGAATATAATAAAAATCGTATCTTTAATTTGAGGACACAAATCAAAGATCGCTCTGGTCAGATCGTACCTATATGTGTATAGAACCTCCAGTTAAAATTTCATGACGATCCAACGGTTAACGAACGATTTATCATCGTTTTACCACAACTGCCCAGAAAAATCCGAACTTAGAAACCATATACGAATTAGGGTTTTTACATCGTTCTTTGACATATAACACCTTGTAGATCCTAGATATCAAGAGCCACCCGCTCTGATACCACATGTTGAGAATCGTTTAGCTCATCTAGGATTAGTTTTACAGATAATATTGAACACGTTGTGGAATAATAAGAAAGCAATATTATCAAACAAGGTTTTTCATTGAATGTTTTCCCTATTACCCCAACTATAATTTGGGGCTACACCAACTAACTATGGTGTACTATTCGACTCTCATCAGTCGACTATACTATGTAACTATCTAGACTCTCATTGGGAGAGTTCTATGTATCCATGGATATCTAAAACCATATGCCTGATATCTCTTTATATACTAGAGATAAAACACGTGATAGGTTCTTTGATCGTTTAAGCTTCTGTTTGTTTAGAACATGATCTATGATGAATTAATAACAAAGGCGTAATATTCAAACGTTGAATCATTGTTATTAATACAAGGTTTTTCATCATCATCACCTAAGATACATGACTACTACAAGCCCCAATCTTACCTGATCAATGGTAAGACGGTTACATCAATAAACTGTAACAGGGATCAAGAAAAACCTTGATTACCTTGAGGCTACACCAACTCTATACTAGACGTCTACATCTTCTTGTGTACACACACACACACTTTTCTGGATGCCTAAAACAATATGCCTATGATCTCTTTATATAGGGAGAGATCATGACTTACAAAGGAAGATAATAAATACAATAAGGAAACTAAATCTTTTAATCTTTATCTTTATTCTTCTTGAGCATATCTTTTAGTATCTTCTGATATCTTCCATCTTTTGTAGAATATACTCCACCAGCTTGAAGAATCTCTTATTGTCGATTTAGGTCCTTTTCCTTTAAGTCCTTCTTGTTTCATTCTTGTTTTGTCTTATCAACTCAAATATAATTCCCAACAATCTTCCCCTAGTTGATAATGACAAAACCAAATAAGCACGAACTTCCCCTGAAGTTAATATACGAATGAAAACTTCCCCTTAAGCTACCAAGGATCTACAAGTTGCAAATCATCAAATCTTCTTCCCCTTTTTGTCAATATCAAATAGGAGACTAAAGTATGCAACTTTGATCTTCACAACTACGAACCAATATTACACTTCTAATCCAGCCTTCAACAACTCAAATTACCCACCATTACGCACCATAAGAAAAATGAACTTGAGCAGTAGAAACTTACACTAGCAGTAGTAACAAAGACTAGCAGTAGTAAAAACCTTCTCCTCGATGTAGCATATAAATGGTTAAACATTTTAACATTAAGCTTCCCCTGAAACCCATATGTTAACCATTTCTTAGATCTTCAATCCTGTAGGCTCTATGTAATGATTACTGATGAAGTACACTTGATACTGAAGTAAAATCTCCCAAATTTGTTACTTAAGCTTGCACTATTGTAGATTGAAGAACGGTGTAGAGAATTTGTGCTGATCAAATCTCTAAAAACACATCACCTCTTGAATTTATCCACATCGACATCTTCGTGTGACACTGAGCACTACAACGTAACTCCTTTAAGTGATAGTTAACCAGGTCCTCAACCAACCACCCCTTGACCGCTGGAAACTAGATAAACCAAGTCCCAATCATAAACCGTAAATGTTCAAGCAAGTTAACATTGAAATCATGCAACCACCCAACCCCGATTTCAAGATAAAATAAGTAAACTCCTTCGTAAAACTCCCTTTAATTTCAAATAGGAGATACCAAATAAACTCCGTAACCAATTAATCATTTAAATCAATAACGAGCCATTAAACCTTTAAGAACATTTAAACCAAAATCAATCTGAACCTGTGTGTGTAACAAATCAAAACAACAAACTCTTTTGTGTGTGTCACCCATCTGTTCGAGGTCACCATTTCTCGAATGAAGCTAACAGTCAAAACCTTTTCTCTGATAATCCTAACAATACAAACCTTCTTCACTCGAATAGTTGTAACCTTCCTTGTGCGAACAGTACAAATATCATATGTGAAGGTAGCATTAATATGACTTGGAATCACAACATGCACCAACAGTTGTATAATGTATAACATAGCATGCATGATTTCTTAAGCTCAATATAACACGCAACCTTGTGCCAATAACGTGTATAGGATTTCAACTTCTATCTCTTCACACCTTCAATGCACAATATACAAACATTACCTTCTTTGCTTTCCATGTGTGAACAACAGTAGCTTCCTTTTTCTTTTACCTTGTGGTCTTGAGCAAGCAACATAAACTTTTCTTGGTAGCAGCACTTTGTAAATATTAAAACCTATGTATTTGAAGCCCAATAGCTGCTGTACCAATAAACTCCAATAGCAGCATTAAAAATAAGCAGTTTATGGACCTGGTAATATCACTCTTTCTTTAGGTTGTGACAACAGTAGTAATAACATCATATACACCCACAAAGATGTATAACACATATAAAAACCCAATAGCATATATTAGGGTTTAGTTCTTCTCACATCAGTTACCATACAACCACAACTATCAACAAATCCATACCTGTTGCTGCATCTTGAATTAGGGTTTCAAGTAATATCACATCACTCATCCAACATATTGATACAACCTGCTTTTTATATAACCAAAGACAGCAGGGACCTTATTACGTCCGAAACCCTTTATAACGCACTCCACCTTTTCTTGTCTTCGAGTGCATCTTTAGATCCAAACACGCAGCATATCCACTTTATACACACCATGTTCGAAACCCTATAACTGTTTCACCTTGAAATCTTAAAACGTTTAACCTTGAACGTAAATCACCAGGTGAACAAACCCATGCGATCTGAGATATATGAACCATAACAGCAACCAGATCCAACATGCTCCACCATACTTTTATCGAATTAGGGTTTTGACAAAACCCTAATGTCATAGAATTTAACAGTTTACTTTATTTTAGCTTATCTGCTTATTGTTATGGCTTATTTAGGTTTAGTTTAGCTTTTTAGGTTAGTATAAGTCCATTTTAGCTTATTTAGTTTTGTCATTTGCTTTCTAGTGTAAAATTTTAAGTGTTTTTAAGTTTTTTAGCTTTTCTGTCATTCTAGCTTATCAATTGTGCTTATTTTAGTTCTTATGTGCTTATTAGATATAGCTTTTAATCTGTTTTAGCTTATTTAATTTTTTCCCTTAGCTTATTTGTTCTTAAAAAGCCCAAACAGTTTGCATTTTATAGGTTTATTAAGATTTGCTTATTCTGTCCTCAACTGGTTATTTGAGGGCTTATTTTAGGTTTATAAAAAAGTTGTTTTACAAAAAGTGCTTATTTTGTTGTCCTTTAAAAAAAAGTTGTAAAAAAATGGCATTTAAATACATTTGGGAAAAGGGAAGTCCCAAGTGAGCTAGGGCTTGAACCTGGGACCTCAACCCTCTCAACCAAACGTCCCACACAACACACCCTAAACCATCATGCTACAATAGCTCATCTGTTAGTTTCTTTCATTATCTATCTTTTATATACGTTTTAGGCATATTAGTATAATAAGCTGTTTTAGCTTATTTCGCAGCTTATTAGATAAGCTGTGTTCCTGAGCTTATTTTTCCTAGATTCTTTTTAGTTCAAGCTACTTTCTATAATTTTTTCAGAATTTTTATAATTAGTTTAGTATTTTTAAACATTTATTTTTATTAAAAACTTTAAAAAATCATAAAAAGTAGAAAAATAATCAAAAAAATATTATTTTTTTTAGAAAATTTTCTTTTATCATTTAGTTTCTAGGAAAATTAGTTTTGCTTCCGTAGGGTTAAAATTGCAAAATTTCAATTTTTAAAGAACGTGATTCGTTTCCGTTTACGTTTTTCGTGTTTTTAAGCTCAATTCAACTCCGTTTTTGTTCTAGTTTTCTTTAAACTTACTTTTTAGTCAATTAGAGTCTATTAAAAGTTACAAATTCATTTTAGGTTTAATTTTGAAAATTTAGGGTTTTTAATCACCATTTTGGGTTCTCGTTTTGCGTTTTTAGTTAAAGCTTAAATTCCCGTTATTAAAGTTAGGTTTAATTGCCCTTTAATTTGCTCACTTTTAGGATTTTAGAAAATAATTCATCTTTAAACCAATTCAAACCATTGTCCAAACAACAAACGCGGTCTCAATTTCATAAATCTTCGAGGATTACGACCTGGTAATCACTTACCGGTAAATATACGTATTATTATATATATTTGTGAGAATTTACCTTATTACTTTTGTCCTTAAGGGTAGTTTGGTAATTTTCTATATTATATTATTATACGTGTATAAAACTTTACGCATCAGATACCATAATCCTAAGTACGTAGTACCTTTAATGTATCAGAAGATACGCTTAACTACTTCAAGGTAAGAGGTTTTGGGAGCCTCTTGGGAGCGGGCACAAAGGCAGTCACTAAACATGATATCGAGCCTACTTGCCATTAGATATAATAAACTACATATCATACCTCGATACTTAGTACTATCTACCGACTCACACTCTTTGTCTTTTGTGAGTTTGGTATCGGAGGACATGGGGGTTTTCATTGGTTTAGATTCTTCTAAGCCAAATTTCTTAAGCATTTCTTTAATATATTTAGATTGATTAAAGAAGATACCATCTTCCATTTGTTTTATTTGTAGTCCAAGGAAGAAGTTAAGTTCACCCATCATGCTCATCTCGAACTCGTCATGCATGATTTTGGCAAATTCATCACACATGTCTTGACAAGTCGAGCCGAATATAATGTCGTCGACATATATTTGAACGATGATGAGGTTTGAACTTTTCTTCTTGGTAAAAAGTATGTTATCTACCATTCCCATTTTGTATTCATGTTTAATGAGAAAAGCTTTTAATCTGTCATACCAAGCTTTGGGTGCTTGTTTAAGACCGTATAAAGCTTTCTTAAGTTTATAAACATGATCCGGTTTTTCAAAGTCAATGAATCCTGAAGGTTGTGCCACGTATACCTCCTCATTGATAAAACCGTTTAGGAATGCACTTTTTACATCCATTTGGAATAGCTTAAAATCTAAAGCACAAGCATAAGCTAATAGTATCCTAATTGACTCAAGTCTAGCAACTGGGGTATAAGTTTCATCATAATCGATGCCCTCTTGTTGATTATAGCCTTGAGCAACTAACCTAGCCTTATTTCGAGAAACAATACCGTTCTCGTCTAACTTATTTCTAAACACCCACTTAGTTCCTATGATTGTCATATTCCTAGGTTGTGGAACTAACTCCCAAACGTTGTTAGCAATGAATTGATTTAATTCTTCTTGCATAGCGACTATCCAACTTTCATCCGCTAAGGCTTCATTCACATTCTTAGGTTCTATAGTTGATATAAAACAAAAGAAGTTACTTTGGTTTTGGGCTTGTGATCTAAGGGTTCTTTGGTTAAGGTTTCCTATGACATTTTCTAATGATTTTCTAATGGATGGTTCCTAGATTCCTTAATATTGACTATTTCGTCAATCTCTAAAGTTTCATCCTCAATGTCATTTTCTAGGTTTTTCTTTTCGGTAACCTTAATTGCTTCTTCTTCATCTAAGTCATCATCCACCAAGGGTGATGTCTTAGAGGGTGGAGGAGTTTCATTGAATGTCACGTTGAGTGATTCTTTGACTTTCCTAGTATGTTTGTTAAGGATGATGTAGGCTTTACTATTTTGCGAGTAACCTAAAAAGATACCTTCGTATGACTTTGGGTCAAACTTTGTAAGGTAGTCTTTAGTGTTTAAAATGAAGCACTTGCTTCCAAACACTCTAAAGTAATCTAGAGTAGGTTTCCTACCTTTTAAGAGTTCGTAAGGTGTTTTTCCTAAGATGGCTCTAATTAGGATTCGGTTGAGAATGTATGTTGAAGTATCTACTGTGTTACACCAAAACTTTTGTGGTAACGATTGCTCATTCAACATAGTCCTACTCATTTCTTGAAGTGTCCTATTTTTCCTTTCAACCACGCTATTTGATTGAGGAGTGCGTAGAGCTGAGAAGTTATGTGTAATTCCATTGGCATTACAAAACTCTCCAAATTGCACCTCATTATCAAATTCCCTACCATGGTCGGTTCTTATTGACACTATTGTACATCCTAATTGGTTTTGAATTTTCTTACTAAATATTTCGAATTGATCAAAGGCTTCGGTTTTGTCCTTAAGGAATCTAGTCCAAGTATACCTAGAGTAGTCATCTACTATGACTAAGGTGTAGTGGTTTCCTTTGTAACTCCGTACGGCGGATGGACCGAAGAGATCCATATGAAGGAGTTCTAAGCGTCTAGTCATTGAGAATATATTCTTATCCTTGTGACTAGTGTGAGCTTGTTTTCCAATTTTGCAAGCATCACAGAAGTGTTGATCAAATTTAAGATTAGGTAAGTTTCTAACTAATTCCTTAGATGACAACGATTGAATAAGACGCATATGTGCGTGACCTAATCTCCTATGCCACAACGTGGAATTTTCACCAATCGTTTCTATACAAATTTGGTCCATAGGCATATTTCCTAATTTCATCACATATAAGATTTTCTTCCTAATACCTCTACCTATGACCTTACCATCCTTAGTGATTTCACTATCATGTTCAGAGAAAGTTACTCTACACTTATTATCACATATTTGTCCTATAATTAACAAGTTGAATCGTACCTTTGCCCAATGATGTTACTGTGAAGATTGCTACCAAAAATGGCATTACCTCCGTTGTATGACTTGTAGCTTAAGAAGATCTTTCGGTTACCCGTCATGTGTTTGGAGCATTCGTTTTCCTTTATCCACTCATCGGGTTCCAAGTCGACTCCAATGCATATCTATTTATATAAGGCAATACCTCAAACATTTGTTCCCCAATATCTCATGGGTCCAAAGTTGTTAGTGCTAAACATCCCTTGCATTTGAAGAAATTGGTTGGGATGTGGGAATGGAAGACACATTTCCCATGGCATGTAACTTTGACGTTTCTTTTTGGTTGCAGTGTCTTAGGACGAGGATAATTATTGATGACTCTTCTGGGTGGTGGAGTTTTTGATCTAAAATTAGGTTTTGAAAATACAACTCCGGGTTTTGTCAATGGCTTATAAAATTGTTTAACTTCATTATCACTAGCAACAAGAACTTTGACATTGTTTACTATTATGTGTTTTGGTCTAGGACCCAAAATAGATTTTTGAAAAGACACACTTTTTTCAGATCCAGGCATAACTGTTGGCGGTCCCATAATTATTTTGGGGGCCGCCTGTACAATATAGGAGCCGCCCATATTTATGGGACCTCTGTTGATAGAAATAATGCCTAAAAACATTATTAATATTTTTCACATCTTTACGTTTTGATAATCACAAAATATAAAAACATTCAATGTAAAATTAAACGTAAACAAGTAATTAGTAGTAAATTTTCATTTCGAAAATTATATCACTTAAATGTATAAATAAATAAATGCTTAATGCATTTTATGATCAAACGAAATTTTTATTCAACCTCACACTTTTATAAAATGTTGTAAACATTTTTATAAACATTACAAAACATTTTCTATAATTAAAAGAAATGTTTTATTCAAAATAAACATTTTGAAATTGAAATTTTTAGACCTAAAACGGCTAGAAAATTCCCCCTACACAAAAGGACAAACTTAGGAGCGCCTAGTCTAGGGCGGCCCCCTTAAATACACGGGCGGCCCCTTTATCTTTAAGGGGACCGCCCACCTATTTCAGGGGACAGTCTATAGGTAGACGCTCCTCCAGAATGTCCTATAAATACTGGACTATTCCCCACTATTTTCTCACCTTTTGCACTCATTCTTTTTGATCAAAAATAGCCTACACATCTCATTAAAATCCTTTGATCATTTAATCATAAAGCTTTGTTTCCAAGTGATTCAAGCTCAATTCCTCAAGTGCAAGAGAAGAATACTTCCATCATCAAGTGAAGAAGTATTGTAGGAAACTAGAAGGGGGTTGAATAGTTTACCGGTTAATTTGACCGTTTTAAAACTTTGCTTATAAAATGCTTTGATTCGAGTTGTATGTCAATCAATCAACAATATGAATCACAACTAAACTATCTAATGTAATGAACTAAGTAAACAATAACAATATAGAGAGATAGAGAAAGAAACGATCAAACCAAGACGCCAATATTTATAGTGGTTCGGCTATGAAGTACCTTTTCGTTCCTACTCCACTCCCCGAGTACTCCACTCGAGATTTCACTATGTCAACAAGCTCCCTTTAGGCGGAGAAAAAATCTTGATTCTATATCTCGTTCTTTTGTCGGTTTTCTAAAATAATTGAAATTTTAATGAAAATACTAAGTATATAAATTTTTTTATAAATTTCGGCATGACCTAGTCGTTTATACGACGTTCCCTATTTTTATACAATTCAACGTTTTTCCACGATTTAATCAATAGGTATTGCAAATCTCCGCGCGTTTTAAAATATATCAACAAGACTAAATAAATACAAAAAAAATAAGCAAAACCAAACACTCTATATGGGCTGAACCAAACACACCCTTACTGCTTATAAAACGCAGATCCAAACGCCCCTTTGGACAGTTTAACCACAAGAACAAATACACCGATTTGGGGTTTTTATTAACCCAAACGCACCCTAATGATGTTGTTGTTAAAACAGCAACCAAACGCCCCCTACGCGGCAGTTCAAACAGCGAAACAAACACCCTTTTCGGGCTTATTAACACGCAGAAACAAACACCCCTTCGGGCGTGAATACTAGTCAAAATAAAAGGAACAAAAGACAAGCAAGAAAAGGAAGAACAAGACAACCACAAGCCCGACACCTTGAGGGTGCGGCAGTGGTGATAACGAACCAAACGCACCCTGCTGGTGCAATTAAACCAACCAAACGCACCCTTGGTGGGTGAATCTGCCACACCAAACGCACCCTTGTGGCGTGGGTGGCTGACGGAGGATATGGTGAAGGGCGGCGTCGGTGTTGATGGTGCGTGGAGATAGTGATGGTGGCATGAACATGGTGGCGGTGATGTTGGTTGTGACGGGGTGACGTTGGTGAGGGTGGATGCGGTGGTGTTGTTGGCGACGAGGTGGCTGACGAGGGTGGGAAGGATGGCGGATCTGTGGTGATGATGTGGTGGTGGATGGTGGCGGCAGGTTGGTGGAGATGAAGATGGTGCGTCGGCAGGTGGTGGCGTCGGCATGTGGTGTTCGATGGTTTGAATAAGGTGACGAAGGGAGGATGGTGGTGAGGTGGACGTAGCGGCTGGTGGCCGGAAAAATCTCGCCGGAAGTTGGGGGCGACGCCGGAAAACTAAATAAGGAGGTGTGTGTGTGTGTTATGACAAGTTAAAATGAAGGAAACCCTAATAGGGTTTGTTTATATACTAGGAAGTATTAAAACAAAGTGTACATTGCACAATACTTGAGGGTGCTGCTGTAAATTATTACTAGAGGGACCAAAAGTGATATTTTTGTAAAACATTGGTCTGGGGCTCGTTTAGGCTAGTTAACGGTTGAATTAAAGCACTAAAATTTCATCGTTGCGTTTAAAATAGTTTCTTCCATTAAAATGAGTATTTACTTGACTATATTTTATAAATGTTTTTATAAAATTTATTTAATGTTTATTATTCATTTTGGGTATCACGGTTAAGCGTTGCCCGTAAAAATAAAACTTTATTTTGAACATTTGTGTTTTTAAATAAACGTTTTTGAATAAAATATTAAATGATTTATTAAATATTTTTATTTAATAAAACGTGATAATTAAATATAAATTTAATTATTTTCTTTGTTGGTACGCGTTGTCTTTAAAATTTTGCGAGGCTATTTTAGTCACTTTCTGCTTGGTTTCGTGCCTCCGGCAAAACTAAAAAGTTGTCTGGAATATCGTTTTACATCAAGTTGCTTTAGAGTCCGAATCGCGAAAACGGAATTTAGCTTTTGATAAATCAATTTAGGAATAAAATATATCTTCTTGTTTTCAAGTCAAATAAGTTAGAAAAATAAATTTGCAAATGAGCGATAATAATCGTAATTATGATTTATTATTTAAATACGTTTCAAAAAATTTACCGGCTACACGGTAATCGTTTTTATGTGACCGTAAAAGGTCAAAAAGTCAAAAGTCAAGTCGGAACCAAAAAGTCGAAGGGTAAAATAGTAATTTAAAATTCTAGAAATTTTGGGTTGTGACATTTGTGATATGGATGCAACAAGATTGCAATACACACTTGAGGTGTAATACTTCTTCACTTAATGATGAAAGTATTCTTCTCTTGCACTTGAGGAATTAAGCTTGGATCACTTGGAAACGAAGCTTTATGATTAATGATCAAATGATTTTCGAGAGGATATGTGGGCTGTTTTGGGCAGAAGGAATGAGTGCAAAAGGTGAGAAAATAGTGAAGAAAAGTCCAGTATTTATAGGACAGAGTGGGAGAGCGTCTACTTAGGGGCAGTCCCCTTAAATAGGTGAGCGGTCCCCTTAAAATTAAGGGAGCCGCCCGTGTATTTAAGGGGGCCGCCCTAGGCTAGGGCCTCCCAGTTTGTCTTTTGTGTAGGGGGGATTTTCTAGAACTTTTCTAGCCGTTTTAGGTCCGAAAAATTGAATTTGAAAATATTTATTTTGAATAAAATATTTCATTTAATTGTAGAAAATATTTTGTAATGTTTATAAAAATGTTTACAACATTTTATAAAAGTTTGAGGTTGAATAAAAATTTCCTTTGATCATAAAATGCATTAAGCATTTATTTATTCATACATTTAAGTGATATAATTATCGAAATGAAAATTTACTACTAATTACTTGTTTACGTTTAATTTTACATTGAACGTTTTTATATTTTGTGATTATCAAAACGTAAAGATGTGAAAAATATTAATATTGTTTTTAGGCATTATATTTTATCAACAATCTCCCTCTTTTTGATGATTATAAAATTTAAACTCATTAAATGTAAAATTATTTTTAAACAAGTATTTAGTGAGTTTCATGTCATTTCTCCCCCTTTTTGTAGAATCAAAAAGACATCGTCGAGAATTGCTAGTTAGATCGACGGAATAATTGCTCCCCCTTGATGTGTGCTCCCCCTCGTTCGAGGGCATCAAGGAATCGAGCTATGGTTTCTTGGCTACAAAACTGAGTTAGAACAATACAAATATTTCTAACATGTAGCAAGAGGGAAAAATATGGCATACTAGTAATGCAAAAAACAATAATTATCCCATTGAAGTAAAATAATGTATGAACCACACTCATGCATACATAAGGAAAATAGATAACATGCTAACATGCATGAAAATTTTAAACTACAAAGAGTCCTATAACTAGTAGAGCTCTATTGGACTTGCTTGCAAAATGATGGATGGACAATTATTTGAAAAACCAAACATAAAGTATGTTTAGTTTAGTAAAGATAGTAGAGGTGGTGGAATGATGATTGTGGGTAGTTGTGAGAGCATGTGTTCAATATATGAAAACATATATTGAAGTTCATTTCTCAATCTAAATATGAGAGTACGATTGTGAATGCAACACAAGCATGAATCTCCATGTGCCTCAAGAAGGTTTTATGGAATGGGATGGCCAATAATAGTTGGTGAAAGTGATGGAGTATCAAATTCGACATCAAGTGGGGTAATTGGTGAAAGGGTAAGAGTGATGTCCATTGATGCATTTTCTTGAGTTGGAGGTGGTAGAGAAACTCTTGGAGGTAGAGATGTTGGTGGGTTCAAGTAACCATTAGGTGAAAGTAATATTGATGAGGTTGGTGATTTGGGTATGTAGTCATTTAAGGATGAGGAAGTGTCTTTGGTTGATGGTGTTTTGGAGGGTCCATTAGGAGCACTAGGTGATGATAGTTGAAGTGTAGGTGATGGAGTTTTTGTGTCATCATGGGTTAAATTCACAAACAATTGTTTTGGTGGAATGATGTTGATTTTTGGTCTCTTGGAGGCTTTGTAAATGGAAGCTCTAGTGGATGCCATGGATGTTGATAGTGGTTAGTGTATGATTTGGTGGATGATGTGTTGGTGATGATCATTTGGAAGGGATTTATGGGAAGAGAATGGATTGAGAGAGACCGTTTGACTTTTAATGGTACGGTCTACCATGACATGTTCCAATTTAAGAAGTCGACGAATGTCGTTGGGAGTCGGAAGATCGGTGCAATATGGTCCCTCGGTTTCTTGAGAATACTCAAGAGATGCAAGGTCCCACTCGTTTGTAAAAACGGCTTGACCATTGTATGGAATTTTGAGGATTTGACCGAATTGAGCCAGAGTAAGAGTTATGAATTCGTGTTGAATCATAAAAGAGATGACAAGATAGCCATATTCATCGGTTTGTACCGTGACTTGACTATAGAAGTCTAGAATGAATCTTGGAACACTTGGTTCGTTGATTTGAAAGAGACAATTGAAGGGAATGTTAGTAAAGAGACGCTCGATGTTGTTGGATTTATAGTAGGCTTGATTAACAACACGACCATCGTGAATGTTGCGGTTTTCAATAGGTTTGTAGAATTGGGCAATGGTAGGGGAGATGCCGGGAATTTTGGATACTTTTGGTATGTAGGATTTGGTGAGAGATATATCGGTTGTAGTAGCTTTCGGCATTTTGTCACCTAAACAAGTTATCCACAACATAAGATGTTACAAAAAAAAATATAATAAGTAAAATGAAATTTTGAAAAATGAAAAATGAAAAATGTGGGACAAGGATTACTTCGACTCTAAAAACAAAAACCTAAGAAGTGATCCATATGTTCCTTAATTTATTTTTTGACTTAATCTAGGATGTCAAAAAATATATATTAGTTATATATTTCAACATCAAGATAATGACCCAAACACTCCCTTATTAATATAAAATTTGTTTAAGCTTGTCGAAAACTATACGTTAAGTATATATTTTGTTGACAAGTATAGATTTATTATTTGTGACTTTGACAAAGGTTAAGTAGTGTTTGTTTTGACTCAAAAACATGTTTTAAAATGTTAAACCAAATGCCCCTTTATTTTATACCTTTCATAAAATGTATCAATATATATATGAATTATATATTTTGATGACTTATACAAGTTAGTTATGTGATTATACGAGTGACAAAACTATAGTGATGGTCATTTCGGCTCTAAAAATTGATCCTAAGAAATGAACTAAACACTCCTTTATTTTTATAACATATTACTCATTGATTTGAAAAATATATACATATGTTTAGATAATCAATACTTGATTATTTTTAACATGTTTTGGCATTAATCGACAATGTGTAAGTTTAGAAATGCATATATGCGAAAGTTCGGCCGTATGCTCATAAGCATACATGTTCTTAAACTTTTTGACTCAATAAGTGTTTTGATTCAATCCTATCAAGGTTGTAGTGTTTTGTTAGGATTAATGTTTTCTTAACTTTGTACCGACAGTACAAATAGTTAGTACTGACAGTTATACATAGTACCGACAGTACAAAGTATTAAGTACTGTTAGTTAGTTAGTACCGTTAGTAGAAAGTTAGTTAGTACCGTTGAGAAGATATTTAAAAGATATTTATGAGATATTATAGAAAAAGATATGTAAGCCTTTTAGGGTTATCTTTGATAGAAAAAAGGAACCCTAGGCATAGTTAAGAAAACAGTTCTACACACAAGCTTAGCAAATCATATACAATATCATAGTTAGCAATCTGTAATCCTCAAGAACACATTAATAAAGTTGTTATTCAGTTGTTCATTGTTCTTCTTAGTACCTGTGTTAAGATTCCGCATTAACACATAGTATTCATAGTCATTGTTTCTACATAGTCATTTGTATTTATACATACTGGCTATCATCCTTTATAGGCTGCAAAGATCCATTCAGTTTATCAGGACCATCAACCACATTGTCAAATTGGCTAAGATGGTATTTAAGCTTTTTAAGGCTTGTATTAACCAAGCGTACCTTAGGAAGTTCCCAAGGAGCCTCAATTTTGACACACGAAGAAGCATATTGGTCAATAATAGGGTGTAAAGCTTGTTCATCAGACAGTTCTCGTTGTAGGACAAAACGTTTACCAAAATCTTCAGATAGTCGATTTAACTCAGCATAATCAATTGGTTTAATGTTAACTTTCTTTTCTAAGACCATTGGATCACTTTGTTTTAAAAACATTTTGCATCGACTCTCTTCCTCAAGCATCAAAGTCTCTTCAGAATCAGCAATTGAAATCACATTGGTTTCCTTAGCAATAACATTACCGTCATACAGCAATGTGTTAGGTCTTGTTTATCTTGAATCATACATAATCAACCATGGAAGCTTGTAGAGAATAGTAGAGGAGGGCAAGTATTCAAAATTCAAAATGTTATAAAATAGAGGGAAAGGGAAAATGTTTATTACAAGGCATCACCCTTTAATGATGATTAGAGTGGTATTTATAAGAGAAGGAATGAGCCTTCCTTTCCTTTATTTTCCTAATGTTTCACTTCTAGTCCCTATTCTTTGGTAATTATGTTATTTCTTACTTTTAGCGTAATATACCTTATTACAAGCTACTTTATTCTAAACAAAGTAAAGACTATTAACTAAATATAACTAAACCACATAATTCACACTTTTTATGAACCTAACACATTGGCCTAATCTGTTGAGCTTTCTTAAGATAGAAAGGATTTTGAAAACCAAGAGCTTGTTTCAGGTTGTTATTGTAGAAAACTTGTGGTTTCGTGAGCATATGCACAGTTTGCGCAGATTGACCCATTTTACAAACACTGTTGTCCAGTTCTTTAACTTTCTTTTCCAAAGCAATTTCTGTATCAATATTCTTAGCTTCTTTTTCCTTGGATTCGTTTTTGAAAACATTAAATGTTTTTGTTAACAAGTCCTTTTTCTTTGTTTGTTCAGAAAGATTTTGTTTAAGATTGTAAATTTCTTTTTCAAAATCCGCAAACTGTACATTTTTCTCCTGAATTATATCATTTATTATAAGCTTTTCTCGAGTACCCAAATCCACATTTTGTCTTTCTTCTAGCAATTTTACCCGTTCTTTATATCTTTCAAGCTCAGTAGATAAGGTTTCATTGGCTATCATATTGTCATTATTGACCTTGTTACAGTTAGTTACTTGATTTGACAGTTGTTCAAACACATATAATATCAAGGCATCTTGTTGTGCAGAAGAATTTGTATCCTGAACAGCTGTAGTTTGTGATTCAATCAGATACTGAGAGTACGGAATGATATTACTATCACTATGTATCTCATTCTCTGAATGTTCCACAAAATGAGAAGGTTCAGAATACGGCATCTCTTGCATACTTTGATTTAGCATATCATTATTAGTGTTGTTAGAGATTGGTACCTCGAAGAGAACATCTGATCCGTAACTAGACAAATTGGCCATAAAAACTGCTTTGGCTGTAGAGATCTCATCACAGTCAGAATCATATGCATCCAAATCATCTGCTTGATAAGCTGCATTGCGTGTGATGATCGACTGTGTAACTAGACCTTCTACAATACCAAGATCTGCCAAGAATTCCAATTCTTCCTCAGTAAGAACTTTACTATTTCCTTGAGCTTCGACCAATATAACTTTTTCCCTGAACCATGTAGCATCCCTTTTCCTCTTTGGCTTTAGACATTGTCTTGCCATATGACCTTATCCTTGGCAGTTAAAACACTTCATAAACCTTTGTTGACCTGAATAATTCCCTCATGTTCCTGAAGTATTAGCTCTTGTTCCTGAAGTACCAGCAGCATAAGAATTTTGTCTCCCCTAAAGTGGTTGAACAGTCACTCTTCCATCATGAATAGTTACTTTTTGTCTTAGGTTGGATGAGTTTCTTAGCTGATTGTTGGTAGATGGGAAACGAGATGTGACGACAGTAGACAGAAATGACATCATTTTGTGGATGGCATCAATAGGGTCATCTCCTTGCTTAAACACAGGAACTGCTAGACCGGAGTCTATTTGAGGAAATTTAGCAAGGTGTGTTTGTTGATTAACTGTGGAGACAGTATATTCAATTTGAGGAACATATTGTAGTTGTGGACAAGCCTCTTGATTAATAGCTGATGAGTAAGCATGTGGATACGGTGCTGATGGATAAGTGATTACATGTGGTGTGGATGGATAAGTAGTTGAGTAATGTTGTGTGAGATGAGTTGATCCATATTGATGAGACTAAGATGGTGAAAACTGTTGTTGAGACTGAGGATTGTTGTATGACGACTGATAAGTGTTGAAGTGAGGTGGTGTCATTTGATGATTCGCAACTAGTGCAAGTGGATCTTGATTGCATTCACGCATAAGACGGACTTCATTTGCATGGAGTTCGTGTTGTTCAAGATATGCATAAAGTTGATCAAAGTTGGTAGTATGCAAATCTTTTACAAGCTTGACATCAGTCACAAACTTACTGCATTCAGATGGAACACTGTATAAGAATATTAACTTGAAATTGCTCCAGTTTCATGTTGTAAATGTTCATATCATTGATCTGCTGGGTAAATCTCAAGTAATACTGATGAAGTGATTCCCCCTTGATGTGAGCAAACTTATCAAATGCATCATACAGTTTACACTCCCTTTCCTGCTTTGTCAACGAGGTACCTTGCATAAGAAGTTGAACTTTTTCTCATAGATCCTTGGCAACTCTATGATGATTGACAAGTGAATAGATTTCAGTTGGTAGACCTTGAAGAATGATATTAATTGCCTTCATGTCACAATTAGCTTGAAGTTTCTCTGCAGCAGATAATTCAGCATATTTCTTTGTCCTGGTCACCCTCATTTTCTTCAATCGTAGGCCAAATGAGTGGACCATGTTCAACTGATTCAAGTATCATTATTTCGTGCTCTCTGTTTTGCATGTATAGTTCCATTCTACTTTTTCAAGAATCATACATGTCTTTGTCCAGCATTGGTGGACGATTGTCAGCACCAGAAAGTATCATGTATTCAGCAAGGGTAGTCATTGTTACTTTGATGTTATAAGATTACTTGTTGATCGAATGGTGATTGAAAGTAATTATGTTTTAGTGAGTTGTCTTTTGAGTGTTTGTAAGTCTTAAAACTATACTGGATTTTACAACTCTTGATAAAACCAGGAAGACAAGTGAATGGTTCACGGGATTTTACAAATCATAGAGATAAACCGTATAAGTTACTTTAGCAAATTTGAGTTTTTAACTTTAGTTCAACTATTAAATCACCTTGCCTTGGAAAAATGTTAACTCACCTAGCCTTGGAATTACTAATTCGCCTTGTAAAGGAAGTTGTTAATTTTCTTTGGCTTGGAAAACTGTTAAATCGCCTTGCCTTGGAAAACTTTTAACTCGCCTTGCGTTTGAATTGACAATTCGCCTTGCACTGAAGGTTGATAAATCGCCTTGTACTGAATGATTGTTAAATCGCCTTGCAAAGAAACCTTGTTAACTCGCCTTGCAAAGAAATCTTGTTAACTCGCCTTCACCTGCAATTGCTAAATCACCTTCTACAAGTCCGAAACTCAAAATTTTCAAAACACAAAAAGACTCACTTTTGATCATTTTTTTCCCAAAATTTCTTGTACAACTAGTATTACTAAGCCTATAGATACCTTAAAAATGCAAACTTTATGGTTTTTAAGCCAAAAAATTAAAATCAATATTTGTACTTTATGAAGCTTTTCGAACACAAAAATGCACAAAAATTTAATGTTTTCTTTGATTCTAAGCTTGTACACCTATATCCAAGGATACTAGATCAGATTTACCTATGTAAATGATCTTTTAGTGTAAAATATAGCTTCGAACACAAGAAGAACAAGAAAAAAATGTATGGTTTAAAACAAACAAGCCAAGATACAAACACAAAAACTAAGCAAAATCACTCCATGGCTCTTTATACCAATTGTAGAAAACTTATGTAATCAGTAACACCAAAGAACTATGAAGAAATCTAGAGAGAGAAATAGGTTGGGGGATGCTTCTAGTGAGAGAAAGTAAACAAGAAATACACACTTAGATTATGAGAAATGAAACAACCAACCAACACCCTCTCCATGTGTGGAGAGGGTATTTATACACTTGATTGGGGCCGACCTATAGACTAAGTTCATGGGCTTTCTATGGGCTTTTCTTGCCTATCTAATTTCCAAATATTACTTTACGAGCTATCAAAAGATATAATGGAAGTGACCGATACTTTTCGTGATCCTAACATACATGTCAAACGGGCGCAGTTTCAAAAGGTTTACGACGTAACATGGTCGATGCCGTTACACCGTAAAGTGTGACTCATCCAAGGACTAAAGTGCTCATATTCTAATAAGTTTCAAGGACCAAATATAAAACAACAAGGACGATGGAGGACCAAAAGCGTCAACATGCTAAACTTACTATTTGCCTATATAAAGGGACGAATGCATCTCATTCATTATTGAATTTCATAAAAATCAATCTGGTGGGTTTTCTCTCTTTTGGTACGAACGACGAGAAGAAGAAAAGAAGAAGCATGTAGCTTGCCTGCTTGATTCGGGTATAGGGCGAACCCCAACTAGAAGATCGGGAGAATTATTTCAGCATGAATTGTACATGATTCCTCAACAATTACAGCTTGATTTTAATTAATTATTTTTATTGATTTATTTGATCTCGGCTTAATTTGTTGATGCTTGATATTTATTATGTTTAATTTTGTTCTTGTCATTTAATTTGTTAATTATTCCTTGGTTATTTATTTTTGATCTCTTTGTCTGACCATTGTTTCATTGGATATCCTTTGACTATCATGTACCCCTGGGTTTTGGTAGTATTGCGGGTGGTTTAGATCATGTTAATCATGTTATTAGATTACCACTTGAACATGAGATTAGCAGGGTACTAGGGAAGGTTGATCATCCTAACCCTAGTGTAGAAACTAACCATGTTACCGCCTTTATCACGTAATATACTTAAAAAGCACAGGTACTCTTTCAGAGAGGGTTAATAATCTGTATAGGTTATTATACTAGTTCTTGGGATAGTTAGGATTAATCAGTATGACATGGTTGCCCTACCTTCGTGACTTTCGGGGGATTCGGGATCGCATGAATTATAGGACATATTAAATATATCTATTCAGGTCTGTCGACTTTAGAAACCACTGATAAAACAAGAATTAGACATTGCACTTGAGATCAAGATAATTAAACTCAGAATATTTAATTAGTTAAATGGGTTCATCTTCTTAGCAGTTTTCCACTATACCACTTCCATTGATTGATAAAAACCACTTTAATTCCTCTCATTTATTCTCTTACAATTTAATCTTCTAAACAACTTTGAAAACGTGACAATCATTTAAACTCATATTTAAACCGCCCTTTAGCTCTTGGGACGACTTCGGATTTACCAAAACTACACTACTCACGATCGGGTTCTTTGCCCGTTAGTGCGTTTGTAAGGTGAAACGAGTTTTATAAATTTAAAACTTGGTAAATAATATTTAAAAGAAAATACGCATCAAGTTTTTGAGGCCGCTGCCGAGGAGCTAATTAGGTTTTAAGTTTGAGTTTGTATATATTTTATTTCAGTACATTTACCTTCTTGTAAGAATACAATCTACTCGTATCTTGTTTTTTATTTTCAGGAATCATGGAAATGAAGCCTGACATTGAGAGCATGACGATTAACGAGTACCTTGAGTATGAAGCTGCGATGAAAAGGCAATTATGGGATAATGTTCGATCCAGAAGAAGTCCGACAAATTACGATGAGGCGGATTTTGACTCTTTTCACCGGAATAAGAGTAATACTTTTAACTATCCATTTTCTCATAACTTACCTCCTCCAGACCCTTGTTCCTTACATGTTCAACCCTATCCTAAGAATTATTTAGTATCTACCAATGTGAGCAACGATGTGAACATTGAAAGTATGACTATAGCATAATATAATCTGTATGTTGCTAAACACGGTCTTGAAAAAAATCCACTAAATAATCACTCATATGGTTTCACATCCTAATTTTTCGCTCAACCACCTAACACTCCTATGGATAAAAAGGATTTCGACTTTGATGAGATCTTGGATGACTTATTTAGAATAGGAGCTGAAAACCTGAAGCGAATGGGACATGATAAAGTTTAGAATAGGTGTGATGATGACACATCCAGAGATAGGAACCATGAAAGCTGTAATCATCTTAACTTTCTAATTTTTTTCTGATACTAATAAGTTTTCTAGTATTTATGAACAGGATGTTTACTTGGAGGAGGATCAGGAGGAAGATGGTGATGATGGGGATATTTTTTATATGTGGGATATTACGGTCGAGGACGTTGAACGAATTAGGGAATTTCTCACGCCTAAAGTCCCTGATGAAATGGACGAAGTAATACAACCTTTGATCCCACAACCCATCCACACCACACCACCTAATGATGACTATGTAGCACGGGCTACTAAATCAATTTTGGATGAACTTTTGGAAGACGAGATCGTGAATGTTACCATAGTAGACGAGGAGGTGCATTCAGTTATCACTAAACACGAGCCTTTCATTCATACTCGGCCATTGAGTCCCTTATATGGAGTATTCAAAACATCTAAACCATGTAAGGTAGATAGGGATATTATAACTCCTGGACGGCATGATTTCTATTTGACATTTCCCTATCCTATAGCAAATTTACACCCAAATGGTGTCTATTGCTACTTCCACTCACACTTGATACCAAGTGAGGGGATGGACACCCGTTTACCTAGTAAATAATGGTGGAATCAAGCTAGAGACTCAAACAAAAACAAGCGCTTCGTGGGAGGCACCCCATGCCTATCTTTTAATTTATGTTTTGTCTTGTTTCATTTCATTCCTGCAGATTAGTTGGGTTTGTATTTTTCTTACTTGGTTTTGCGGGGGTCTAATAGCAAGGGGGTGGAATTCGAGGTCTCCTGGACTCGTTTTATGTGGTTAATTGTTTGCTGATATACAACAGGTTATGGCGTAATCGATGTTGTTATGGCGTAATGATTTCTATGATTACGCCATAACTTGATCTAATAAAATTTTCAAAAATTGCCAACCAAATCATTACGGCGTAACTCATTTCATGGTTACGCCGTAATCCCTTCCTGCAACCATTAAATTGTTTGAAATTTTAGAAAACCATGTATATTTGATAAATGAACTTTGTGGGTATGTTCTCTCGAAACCCTCACAAGACTTCACTCGTCCACTTGGGCCACCAAGTGGTTTAAAAGGCTTGTTGCATACGCTAAATGCAACCGTGATTCCTATGAAAGTGAGTTAGGATTGTATTACTTGTATTATCATCCTTTACATTTAATGTTATTATGCTTTTATCCGAATTTATGCTTTTGGTATTAGTCTTTCTTGCAGCCATACAGGTTATGCACAAGTGGTGGTGCTTGGATACTAAACAAGCTGCGAGGAAGCATCGCAAACCGGACTAGTTGGATGCTTTACAGGTGGTTAGTAAAGTTTCCTGTGATATTAGATATTGTTCGAGGAAGCAGACTTGGAGCATGGCTTAGAGCATGCTGTCTCTTCATTATAACAAACAAATCTAGGGGAGTTTCTTGTTCTAATTCTACTCTTTCCTGTTTATTTCATTTCCTTAATGTACAATAGGGACATTGTACAAAACAAGTGGGAGGATGGGAGTAGAATTATCACTTGACCTATTCTTGCCTTCGATTTTCTAGTTTTATTTGAAAAAGGTGCTAATTTTAAAAAATTTGACATGTTTTTCTTACTAAACTAGAATTAATCTTTGTTGAATGCACATTTACCCTATATTTCTATTGGTGAGGTTTAAGCCTGATGATCCGTTTTCATCCATATTACAAAAATCCACCAAAATATTAAGTGTGCTGGTAGTATTGTAAACTTTAGAACTTGGCTTGTACATCATTTCGAGACCTAATTGATTAGCAGGAATAGATGGTTCGAGAAGGCAACATTTAGGGATTCATCCAAATAGCCATTATGTGTGTGTTTATCGACTTGTTACACTGACTGTTCGACCTCCTATGTTAAAACCCTTTTGTTGCACTCATTATTAGTGCAAGATACCACTAGATCACCCTTGTTGAGCCTATCTGTGTTTTCACCATTATTATATGTTTCGTTACACCATTTCGCCTTAGCCAACCTCGTAGTCTATATTTATCTTTATGTTGAAATTTCTGGCTACCTAAATCTATGGTTCAGGAAAATGGTTTGAAGATTGGCACTTACCTTGATGATATATCATTTTGATCATGGAAGACCCCCCGGTATTATCACTTTCGATACTGTTTATCTCAAGTGAGGGGGATATGCGATATGTTAGATACAAGAGTATTGTAAAAAAAGAAAAAAGAAAAGGCGGTGCAACTATAAGCCACCTAATGATATAACTCTTCATGTTGGTTACGTGATTAAAAACCAACTAAATAAAAAGGTGGTGCAACTATAAGCCACCTAGTGATTTTAGAGACGGTGCAACTATAAGCCATCCGAAGTATAAAGGTGGTGCAACTATAAGCCACCTAGTGAAGAATGGGTTAACATGCTCCACAAGATCTCATTATTAGCTAACCCATTATGATGATATGATCAGATTTTCTCACTCGGAGACTTGGACTATGGATGGACAGTAGCCGGTTATGGATACCTTAGATTATATATGACTATTTGTTTTGTGTTTTTTTTAAAAAAAAAAAAATCCCCCTTAACAAACAATTAAATTGTTATCTCATTTCTATCCTAACCCTTATATCACCCAATAAACCTGTGTTATGTCACCCATGTTGCCTTTAAGAATTGTTTAGGCCCTAACTCTAACTGGTGCAGATTTGTGTACTTCTCAAGCTTATATAGAATACATGTTATAGCTGTTGCAGTGAGCGACTCACCCCAAAAATGAACACTTAGACTCAAGTTTAGAGTAGAGCGATTTTTTTATCCCCTTTCTCCGTACGTGTTCGTTTTTTATGTTTCTAAGCATAGGTTTTATAGATTTATTTCTTTTAATTAAAATCAGAGAAATCTTTTTTATAAACTATTCTAATAGTCTACTTAAGGCAAGCAGAATTCAAGGAGGGATATTTGATAACATCAAATATTTGACACTTTTTTTAGTGTCAATTTTCCCCTAAAAATACATGCAATTATCTTATAAATACTTGAATTCGATACATTTACTGTTATTTAGTTGTTTTCAGGTAAAATGCAAGTATTGTGCAAGAAACACGGGATTGAGACACAAAAACAAGCAATATTGGATTTCAAGACTTACGGAGATTATGGAAATGATTATGTTGCCTGACTAAGGAGACGCGCGTGTCGTTAATGCGAGAGCGAGCGAGCGATTACGCAGTAGCCAACACACACACATATAGCTAGCACACATTAAGAAAACACGCGTCAGAAGGTTTACGGCGTAACGTGGTCGATGCCGTTACGCCATAAAGTGTGACTCATCCAGGGATTAAAGTGCTCATATTCTAATAAGTTTCAAGAACCAAATATAAAACAACAAGGACGATGGAGGACCAAAAGCGTCACAACTAAACACTTATTTCCTAATAAAGGGACGAATGCATCTCATTCATTATTGAATTTCTTAAAAATCAATATGGTGGTTTTCTCGCTTTTTGGTACGAACGACGAGAAGAAGAAAAGAAGAAGCAGGTGCCTGCTTGATTCGGATTTAAGGTGAATCCTTCGGGGTTCGCCACAGATCCAACTAGAAGATCGGGAGTATTATTTCAGCATGATTTGTACATGATTCCTCAATAATTACAGTTTGATTTTAATTAATTATTTTGATGATTTATTAGATCTCGGCTTAATTTGTTGATGCTTGATATTTATTATGTTTAATTTTGTTCTTGTCATTTAATTTGTTAATTATTCATTGGTTATTTATTTTTGATATCTTTGTCTAACCGTTGTTTCGTTGGATATCCTTTGACTATCGTGTACCCCAGTTTTTTTGTGTATTATTCGCGGGTATTTAGATCAGTTAATCCTGTTATCAAATTACACAAAAATGAAGGACTAAATATGTGATATCACATAAACCACAGGGACCATATTTTTAAAGTTATATAGGTTTTAATGTAAATATATTTGAAAAGACAAAAATACCCATAAAGTTAACGGTCAACTGACGAAAATGTTGGTCAAGGGACTAAACCCGATACGGGTGAAAACGTTGGGGACAGGATCCGGGAAAAAAAAAGTTTATGGACCTTTTTCGTTAAACCCGACAGACCACAGGGACCATTTATGCAATTAACTCTTAAATATATCTATCCAGGTCTGTCGACTTTAGAAACCACTGATAAAACAAGAATTAGACATTGCACTTGAGATCAAGATAATTAAACTCAGAATATTTAATTAGTTAAATGGGTTCATCTTCTTAGCAGTTTTTCACTATACCACTTCCATTGATTGATAAACACCACTTTAATTCCTCTCATTTAATCTCTTACAATTTAATCTTCTAAACAACTTTGAAAACGTAATAATCATTTAAACTCATATCTAAACTGCCCTTTAGCTCTTGGGACGACCTCGGATTTACCAAAACTACACTACTCACGATCGGGTTATCTGCCCGTTAGTGCGTTTGTAAGGTGAAACGAGTTTTATAAATTTAAAACTTGGTAAATAATATTTAAAAGAAAATACGCATCACACCCACATGGGTAGTCATTCTTGATTACAGTTAACTCTTCGGTGTCATGAGCTTAGACAGTAATAAACGCATTTTGGTGTGGCATTGTATGTGTTACATGTCATGCACTTTAAATCTTGTGGTTTACATTTACAGTTTTTATAAACCTATGAACTCACCAACTTTATGTACCTATGAACTCACCAACTTTATGTTGACACTTTTAAGCATGTATTTCTCAGGTGAAATAGGTGCTTAGGTTATCAGGATTCTTGATGTGCTATGTGGAGTCTTCATGCATTGTGGCCTCCTTTTCAAAAATTTATCTATCATTTAAATACCCGTTGTCTTTCAAAACTATTTTGCACACAGTCTGTAAGGTCGGCATTAAAAGGATGTATCCATATTATTTACGTGTATTTCTATAATAATATCTTTAATATCGTATGCCGAACCCTGTGGTAAATATTTTTTTTGTAGTTCTTTAATAAATATTTCGTATATTAACAGAGACGGAGCTAGCATGATAACTAAAGGTATCCAATATAATAATTTTAAGAAAAAGTTTAAAACACACAAAGAAGTTTTTGTTTTAACCATAATGAGTTAATATTTTATGTCCATGTGGAATGAAAGGCCTAAAATTTTAAACCCTTTCATAATTTAATGCATATGTAATTATTAACAAAGAGTAGGGTTGGGTCAAGTGGTTAACACCCTTACTTCTTGAGACAGGGGTCAAGGGTTCGATCATCACCCTCCTACAAGGCCGTAGGTCTTTTTCTATCTTTGGTAGAACCAAAAGCGGTCTCTCTACACGGGTTCGATCCTCACCCCCTACAAGGCCGTAAGGTCCTTTTCTATTTTCGATAAAACTAAAAGCAGTCTCTCTACATGGTGAAAGACGGTATGAAGAGTTAACTTTTTTGTAATTGTTAGGCATTTTATAAACCTGAAAAGTTCATGCATAGTGCTACTTTATGAATTCAAAAGCTTTATAATTTAATGATCCAATAAATATTTAGACTTTTTAAAAGATGTGATGCGGATGCTCTAATGAATATTAAGTTGTCCTTAATCAACCAATTTCATTAATTATAGTATTTAAACAAGCATAGTTGTCGGCGCGTTGCTGCGGGGCGGTGTTTCTTTTATTACAGATGTGAGTGTTTTTTTATTTAAATTTGTATGGTAAGATTTCAAAGTTTTATAAGTGTGGTTTGCGTGTGCTAATTTTTTAAAAATTATGTGGTTAAAGGTTGTTTTTTTGAATATTTGGGTTTTTTTTAACATAATTTTATAAGATTTTGGTAAATATGTGTTAACCATGATTGCCCGCACGTTGATGCGGGCCGTTAAATTTTTTAATTTTTTTTTGTTTTTTTTGTATTTTGTATGACTTTATTTTTCCGGTCTCATGTTTAATATTATTTTTTATATGGGTTTATGTGTTGGGCGTCATGTCGTGTGTATTTTTTTATCTGAATAAGTCAATACTTTTGAAATTTTTTTTCTTATTTTGTGCCGAGCAAAAAAAAAAATTATTATTTTTGTGCAATAGTTTCTTTATTTTATATGAGAAGTGTTTGGTCTCATGTCGTGGATATTTTTTTATCTGAATAAATAAGTATTTTTGTAAAAAAATTTCCTATTTTGTGACGAGCAATTTTTTTTTTTAAAGTTGCTTGGTTTAAGAAAAAGAAAAACCAAAAAAAAATGTCAAATAAGCCGGCCCAAAGCAGGAGCCCAATGGGCCGGTTACTGTAGCACTACTGTAACAAAATATGTCAAAACCACGTAGTTTTATTCCACGCATATTATACGTATATAACCACAGGATGATTTTTACCAGTTTCTTATATATTCTTTTTTTTTGAACGGAAAAATTTTATAAACTAGCAAGGAGCTAGAAAAGAAATTACAAAGATATATTCAACCCTCTTATTGGACCCCAGTTCAAGCTTGGGTCTATTTAGGCAACGTTTTCTTTTAATTACATGTTTTGTATGTGAAAATGACCTATTTTTAACATCTATTACAGCCCAGTCAGAACAGTGGAACATCATCCAAAACTATCATTAACATTATCATTAAAGATAATTATGTATAACATTACAAAAACAAAAGACACACCATATACTCACATAAGCAACAACCAGAACCAACAAACCAAAGAGACATCAAAAGCAAACCAAACTTAATTACCCGAACACAACCTGTGCACTCGAAGGGGTCAGATTAGAAAACGCCTCCGGTGCTTTGACTACTTCCCATTGAACCAAAAAGCTTGAGGTTTTCTCATTTTCGTTCAGTTTTAATATACAACCAACAGCAACATGAAGATTTCTTCCCACAACATAAATCCTACTATTACAGCTATTCACCGAAAAGGGCTTGCATATTTGCTCGGGTAAAGGAGGCCCGTCAACAGTTTTCCAAGAATCATTATTCATGTCATATACCTTAAGTTTAGTCCTTTCGTGTTCGGTTACCACAAACAGACGACCATAAATTACTACACTAGAACCTGTCCATCCTTCTCTAAGACCATCAGCCATGTTTTCCCAATGATCAGTTCTTGGATCGTAAATTTGACCCCTTGGAACCACATAAAACGGCCAAAACCATCCTTCTGTCACAAGAAGCTTTCCATTAAGAACTGCTGTATCATAAGAGGCCATATTCGTATGCATATTTGCAATCGGTTGCCATATCCCGTTTTCTGGGTCCATAACTTCAGCAGAATTTAGCTCAAAAAGATCTGTACTATTCCCACCCGCCACATAAATCTTCCCATTAACGACCCCACTCGCGAAAAACGACCTCGCTGTGATCATCTTCTTCATTACAGTCCAAGAATTCTTTTGAACATTGAATTTCATCACTAAATTTAAAGGGCAATCGGCGTCAAAAACCACACCTCCACAAACAAATAGAGACCCTTCAAAGGGAAATGAAACACATCTAAACCCGTGTGGACAAACTCTATCAATACAAGGCATTTGTGGAATCGTATGCCATGAGAAATGAGTAAGATCAAGAACATGCCATTGAATCTTCCCTGTACATTTATGAAACGCGAATACAAATAACCATGGATCTTGAAACCCCATTTCTTTTCTTCGTGTAAAAAACCGTTCTTTATTTCCAAATAACTGATACCAACGTTTGCATACGGTTTTGCCAGCAGAGTGGCTTGAAACTGGCAGCCTTAGAAGACAACTTAAAGCGATATCATCGGGAAGACCAGGAATTAGTGGCTCTCCCCTAACACTCAATTCGGTTTCCATAAAAGGATCTAGTAAACGCGATTGAATCGCAGCTAGCTTAAATTTAGGAGATAACGTCATCTGTGAATCACCTAACTTCTGTACTGGTACTTGCTGCGAAGAAATCCTGACTCTTTGCATTTCCTTCCACAATTTTAAGAACTCCCAAACCACAAAAGCTTATAGAACCTCCAACTTGGATCCTATAAACCCGAAAACCACACAAGAGCAATTTACAACACCCTAACTTTAATCCAAGAACCTAAAAGCATCAATAGCTTATAAACCCAACTCGAACTCAAGAACCCAAAAGCTCAGAAAACACAGCTCAAGTTCAAGAACCAGAAAGCTGACAAACCCCAACTGGAATATATTGCTTTATTAGGGGACACAAAATAGGACAGAATTGGAGTCCAATAGCAAAGAAGCCTTTTTGACACTTGAGTTGTCTTTTGCACACTATAAAAGATACAAAACAAGTAACTACTATGTAATATGATAGGTCTTCAATCACATCAAATATGACCAAACACACCATAAAAAGTAAAAACAAAGTCAGCTTTTGCTGCACACAAGTTACAAGCACCCAAACCAATATTTTTTATTTTTTTAATATATTATCTACCCCAAAAGATAACCATTTCTCACAAGATAAAAACCAATAATCAACAACCAATAACAAACAACAAACTTACCAAAATACCAAGTTATAAGTATTTTGATCTAGGTACAAATTTAAATTAAATATAAATATACATGAAAGCAAGATAAATTAACAAAAAAGAAAAGAAAAAAATGAACTTACATATATAAGAAACAGGCTCAAAAAAGGAATAAAGTAAAGATGAAGGAAGACTTGAAGTTGAAGATTATTGATTGATAAGTGTTTGTTTGTTGTGTTGTACTATGTGTTTAAGTTTTTTGTGGTGGTGGAAATTAAATAATAATTTTATTAGTTTTGGTGGGCTGAAACTATCAAGAAAGTATATGTGGCAAACATGGGCTCATATCTTTTTAATAATATTCTCACGCGCTAACATAAGCACGTGGACAGAACACGCTCCAACTGTAAAGAGCTTTTGTGTTTAGCTTATTACCCGTGCAAGCACGCCACTTCTGAGTTTCAGTTCACAGAAAGTGGTCACCGTTGGTTATTTAGATTTGGGCTAATTTTAATTTTGCCTCATGGTCAGGGCGGAGCCAGAAAGTTTGGCTTGAGGGGGCACACTTTGATATTTTTTAATAGCTACACTACAAAATGATTCTTAAGAAGGGCAAATTACGAAAAAAATCGAATATTTTCGAAAATTTACACTACAATTTTTTTCGCTAAGGAGGCACTTGCCCCTTGGGCCCCCCCTTTGTCTCCGCCCATGCTCATGGTACATAAGTGTTGGTGATACTTGCCTAAAAAAATATGTTTTTCAAATGTTTCAAGACGTAGATAATTTGAATGACTTTCATCAAAAT
>BQNB010010925.1:4749-82705 GCA_026074375.1 Tanacetum coccineum
CAACTGATGAAGGATATGTGACATAGTATGGTTGTGTGTTGGGAAATATATTGTAAAAGACTTAATACTGGTAGTATTAGTTTGTTCTGCCAAATGGGATCAGTCTGGTTTCACAAATATTAGTTCTGGTGAAGTCAGAGTCAGCCAAAGAAAAGGAAAGGAAGTACTTGAAGAACAACCTCAGCCTAAAAGATCAAAGAAATAGATTAGAGAAGAGGAAGCCAGCTTAGCAGAGATTGCAAGAATCCAAGCTCAAGAGGCAGCTGAAATTGAAAGAAAAGCTGAACTTCAAAGATTAGATGCATTGGCTGCTAAAAGATTTAATGATGATTTTGAGATGTTTGAACAACAAAGAAAAAGAGCTGCTGGAGTTCAACAACAAGCTCAATATTATACAGAAGAAGATTGGGAATTAATAAGAGCAAGGATGGAAGCAAGCACAAAATTGAGAAAAAAGTGTTTTTGGTTCTGATATTGATGCTGAGGATTATGCCAAGAAAATGGTTGAGTTAGTTGAGAAAAGAAGAAGGGAGATTAGAGAACAAAAGCTGAAAGCAAAGAAGAATAAGCCAATGACCCAAGCTGAATAGAGAAACTACATGATGAACTATGTCAGAAGTCAAAGTCATGGTTGGACAATTCCTCAACTTAAGAAGTTGTCTTTTGAGGAACTCAAGGTACAATTTGAGAGAACTATCAGAAGCATAGAAAATTTTATTCCTATGGATTCTGAAAAGGAGAAAGAAAGTTTGAAAAGGTCTGGTGAAACTCTTCAAGGTGCTGAGAAAAAGAAGCAAAAGGTATTGGATGTTGAAGATATTCCTATACCTGAATCTGCCAAGTTTGTGAAAGAAGAAGAGATTGAGGTCAAGCAACCAGTTCTAAAAATGAGTAGGAGAAAGTCAAAGGCTAGAAAAGGGATTGGTTTGCATACTTCTACAGAACCTGAATCTGGAGAAGTTGATATTACATCCTCAAAGATTGTGAAATGGAAGATTCTTAGACATGGAGGTAAAGGTTATTGTCACCTCATCAGAGCAAATCAAAGGGATTCAGTGTTTGTGAATTTTGGAGCAATGCTGCATAATATCTCAAGAGATGATTTAGTTGATTTGTATAAAATTGTGTTGCAAAAGACTACTGCTTATGGTCCTGAAGAAGATTTGGAGAGAGCATTTGCTGAAAATCTTAGGATTATGTTTGATCCACCACAAAGTGAAGATACTGTGTGGAGTTTACCTATGCACATTCCTATAGTGAACTGGAGATATTATGATTCATGTAATGTTCACTGTTTGAACTTACATAACACAACAGCCATTTATATGTTGGCTGAAAGGTCATATCCCTTGTCAGAAGAAGTGTGCAGAATGATGCTTAAGAAGAAGTTGTTTGCTCAAAATACTGAAGTTAAGAAAAAGCTGGTAAAATCGATTGAGAAGAAAGCTGGGATTAAAGCTTAAGTGTTTGAAAGAATTATCAGCATATCTATGGAAATTGATAAGTTGAAGATCTAGAATGGAGATGAGAAGAACAACACTTGGTGGAGGTGCTTTAGCACTTACACAACAAATGGTGTTCAGTTCACCAAGCCTAACCAGCATTAAGAACTGACTTGACCACAGGGGTACGTTTGTGGAAAAGTATTTCTAAATCCGGTTTTATGTGTATAGACAACTTCCCAATAATTGGGGTATTGTTATCAACTCACCAATATCTAGTATTGTAGTGAAGAGTTGGCTAACCCACAGTTTAATGATTGAGGTAAAGGCTGTGGAAAAACCATAAACACCTTAAAAAAAAGTCCATGAGATTAATGGCTTATGATAAAGACAAATTGCAAATCCGATATAAATGAGTTTGACACTTTACCAAAAAGTGGATGTACAAGGGTCAACTCACCAAGTTCATGTACATAAGAGTTTGATATGAGTACAATCCAGCCATGGAATTTACCTTTTCTAGGTGCCAAAGGATTTGACTAGCCCTGAGCAAACGGCAACAGGTTAAAGGCAATCGAGACGAAATCCATTCATGGCTATAATGGTTTGCCAAAAACCATATGGTATACACTCCAAAAACCAATGTTTCACATACTTAGAGTTGAAATGGGTTTTCAGTCAAACCATAGGACATGCACCTTTTCCTGTGGCCAAAGACTGACTAACTCCAGAGTTAATGGCTAACTAGTAAAGAGACATCAAATCCATTAAATTTTTTTTTTTTTGAAATTTTTTCTAGAATTTTATTTTGAATTTTTTTGAAAATTTTTTTAATATGCAATTTTTTAATTTTTTAATTAATTGGGTTGGGCGGGGGGGGGGGGGGGGGGGGGGTTTAGAGAGAATTTTTTTCTATTTATAGTGGTTCATGGATAATTTATGTGAAAGAGAGTTCCTAATGAACAAATCATTTTAAAAACTAGAAAGCCAACAAATGGCATTTATAGTGACTACCATATTTCCTAACTATCACTAATACTAAGTATATCATATACCATTCTATAATTTACGTAATTAAAGAGTGAGACGTACCTTAGCCTTCAAGAGAAATTACCTTAAAATCTTTCTATCAGTATAGCAAAGCATTTTTTAATGGCTCTAACAGAGACTCTTTTATGGAAATCCCTAATGAGGTATTCTTTAATTTGTTTGACGTAACAAGCGCAAAGGATGCTGTAATGATTAACCTCAGAAGATAAGATGCCATTTAGCCCATTTGTCCCCATCGTTCATGGTCCGAATATAGTTTCCGAAGCATGTTTTCATTTGCGTTCGGTACACGATACACGTTGACCATCTATCCACATTGATTAACTTGGTTGTGTGGATGATTCCAGCATTGTGTAATTAGTGTTAGGGTAATTTGGTATACCTTGGTCCTCTCATAGGGTTAGGTGTTTTTGTTTGGAATGAGGATGAGAGTTTCTTCTTTATTTCTCTCGAGGAGGTTTTTAGACTCTCAGTGTAGGTTTTAAGTAAATCCCGACTCCGGGTTTTAAGGAAGTTTGGAATAACGCTTTAAACCTCATCACACTTGCAATATAATTTTAAGTATTGTTTATAAGTATAAATTTTTGGTTATGAGTTTGGGTTTGATTCTATCAATTTTTCTTTTCGACTCGACTTCTTGAGCTCTTACAAAATTTACTTGTTTGTTTCCGCTAGTGACCCTTCGTAAAATTTAATCGTAAACAGTAATTATCTCCAAAAGGTGTTTTTGAGAACATTATGTTCTTATATGATGACTACTATGCATGTAAATTGATTAGCCTAGATATTTTCTTTTCTAAGCTTCCAATTTCAAACCTTAAGTCTTGACTAAATTTGCATTCTTCATTTACTTCCTTACCTTTTTCTAACCTAATAATTTATCTTTTAATTCAAGTGGCGTCATTCTCAATTCTATTTTAGCTTGTTTTAGAGTTTTTATTTTTTAGCCATGACCTTTAGTCCAATTTTGCATAGTAAACTATAGTTCACTGGGATCTAAGTATTTCGTCTAATGATAATTGGTCATCACTAAAGTAAATCGTTTTCAGGGGAAAAGTACCTCATCGGAGCTTTAGCCCTAAAGCGGGACACTTTTCGTCATTTGTCCTTCTCCTCTTCATCTTCGTCGCTATCACTCCAAGATCCTCTAATAAATGCCTTTTGATTTTGATATTTTGATAGTTTCGGACATTCTATGTTGAGATGATTTGGATCTCCACACTGCAAGCATTTTCTTTCGCCTTTTGCCATTTTTGTCGTCTTTATTTCTTTGAAATGATTTTCTTTCTTCATGTGGTTGTCTTACGAATCATCCTCGTCGTTTAGAAGAATTTCTGAAGTCTCTTACGGCCATGGCGTATTCTTCATTCTTGATGACTGATTGTATGATAGCTATCATCTCACTAGATTTCTTTCTAGTCGTGTTCAAGGCAATAGATCTACATTGTTCTCTTTTTTCTTGACAGTTTCATAAATCTTTCTTTAATTTACATCTTCATAAACCTTTAAAATTTTTCAATGAGTTCATCAAGTGATAGAGTTGTTAATTATTTGATTTCTATCAATCGTCGTGACTTTTGCGCGCCCATTTTGGAAAAAAAAAAAATTTTTTTTTTGTTTAAAAAAAATGCCCTAAAAATTTCAAACATAATTCTTGCTAGAAAAACCTTCATCAAGTGCTTTTAGGCTAGTAATAATAGTGTTAAATTTAGCAAAGGCATTATCATTGCAGAGAGACGCGAGCGAGAGGCGCGGATCATTGAATGAGGTGGAGGCGATATTGTTAAATAAGAAGATCTATTTTGTTTTGCTTTGACTTATTTTTACCTTATGATGATTAACGAAGTATCCCCAACGATATATCTTTTGTGGATTGACACATAAAAATCTTTCATATTCTTTACGTGGTAAAACAATATAAATTACCATTCTAGCTTTCAATTATTTTAGCAAGTTTCTTTGTAAGAATTATCGTTTTGGTTTATGAAAATGTAAAATTCCATCCTTTTTAGTTTCGGGATTATTTTGAATAGGAGAAAAATCACCATCGGTAATAACATGCCAAAGATCTAGATCTTTTGACTTCACATAAGTTTCGAATCTATTTTTCCAATAAATAAATCCACCACTTTCAAATAGTGGTGGTCTTTGCATAGATTGCCCTTCTAAATATTTTTCCGATTCCATAGATCGATTCAAGTTTTAAAATACAATTTATTTTAAAAGTCTTGTTTGACGTGGCAATGATACAAATTGTGGAAAACTAGAAGAGGGGTTGAATAGTTTACCGCTATTTAATTTAATGTTTAAGTTTGTTTATAAAAACTTAGATTCGACTTTTTGTGAATTCAATACTTGCACAATATGAATAATATAAATAAGTAAGAACAAATAGAGAAATAAGAGATAAGAGTTAGAAAGATCAAACCACAACACAAGGATTTATAGTGGTTCGGTTACGAAGCACCTCTTCGCCCTACTCCACTCCTCGAGCACCTAACTCGAGAGTTTTCTTCACTATGTCAACAAACTCCCTTATGGCGGAGAAAACCGTACATAACTTTTGCTTATATCAATTTCTGACACTAAGCTAGATGTCGAGTTCTAATCTTAGCTAGAACCAATCTATCATGACTTCACAACTTCTTCACTACTTTCATGACTTCACAACACAATTTCACAACTACACAACTTCTTCACGCTTTAGTATTCTTCGTCACACTACTTCACTACTTCACTTCTACTTTCACACCTAACTATCACAACTTGGATGAATCACTAAGATTCAATTATACTTACAACAATCACGAAGATCTAACAACTACTCACGTTGTATGAGCGCGCGAAGAATTACAAATGATTTACAAAGGTTATGAATGGATGCAAAAAAAAGCAATAAACACACAAAGGTGTAATACTTCCTTCACTTGATGGTAGGAAGCGATTCTTCGACGATGCACTTGAGGATTAGAGCTTGGATCACTTGGAAACAGAAGATTTTAATGATTAAATGCATCAAAGATTTTTTAATGAGATGAGGCGGCCGTTTTTGATCAGAAAGAATGATGCAAAGGTAAAAAATAGTATGGGAATTGTCCAGTTATTATAAGACATCTGGTGGAGTTTAGAACCTCTACCTATGGGCGGTCCCTCTTAGCGCGCGTGCGACGCGAGAGGGTGGGGGTGCGGGCTGCGCGCGTGAGTGAGGCGTTTAAGGTGACCGCCCTAAACTGGGCGCTTCCCAGTTTGTCCTTTTTGTGTAGGGAGAATTTTCTGGAACTTTCTAGCGATGAGATTAGTGTGACGCGTGAGAAATTTGCGCGTTTCAAATATTGTTCTCTCTATCTAGAATAAAACATTTCTTTTAATTGTAGAAATGTTTGTACGCGAGTGAGAGTATAAAATTGTTTACAAACAATTTATAAAAGTGTGAGGTTTGAATAAAATTCCTTTGATCATAAAATGCATTAAGCATTTATTTATTCATACCTTTAAGTGATATAATTTTCGAAATGAAAATTTACTACTAATTACTTGTTTACGTTTAATTTTACATTGAATGTTTTTATATTTTGTGATTATCAAAACGTAAAGATGTGAAAAATATTAATAATATTTTTAGGCATTATTTCTATCAACAACAGTTTGTCTTGCATTAGTAAAATATTTGCCGTGAATACTCACTTATTTTCTCGGGTTAATCAAGATTTGTAAAATCCCGTGAAATACCAATCTTAATCACCTTCAACAACAACACTTAACATAATTATCATTAATCACTGAATCGATCTAATCATTTCATTTCACACATCAAATAATTCAAGATGAGTTTGTCATTAGCAGAGAATGTAATTGTAGCAGGGGCTGACAATCTTCCCTCTATGCTTGACAAGACTATGTATAGTTCTTGGGCAAGTCGTATGATACTCTACATTAAAGGTAAGGAACACGGTTAGCTACTTATTGACTCGGTTCTCAATGGACCTTTTCAATATGGAACTGTTACAGTACCCGGTACTTTAACTACACCCACAATTATACGTGCTAGAAGATATGATGAACTTACAGATGCTGAAAAGATTCGTGAAGCTTGTGACATAAAAGCAACGAACGTTGTTCTCTAAGGCTTACCACAAGATATTTACAATCTCATGAATCATCGTGAAGAGGCTAAAGACATTTGGGATAGAGTTAAATTACTCATTAAAGGTTCAGAGATCTCAGTGCAAGAAAAAGAGTCAAAGTTGTATGATGAGTTTGACACGTTTACATCAGTGCCTGGAGAGACGATTCACTCGTATTACATGAGGTTTGCACAGCTAATCAATGACATGCACATTATTGGCATGACAATGAAACCCATCCAAATCAATACCAAGTTTATCAATCATCTTCAGCCTGAATGGAGCGAATTTGTTACATATGTTAATTTAGCCAAGGATTTGCATAGCACCAACTTTGACCATTTGTATGCTCACTTAAGGAAACATGAATCTCATGCTAATGAAGTTCGTCAAATGAAGGAACGTTTCCCAAATCCTTTTGCATTGGTGGCTAATACATACAACCCTTCTCCATCTTACACCAATCAGGCTCAGTATCATCAACATTAGCCATCACATATTGCTCAGCAGTATTACTCATATCTCACACCACAACAGTTAAGGAACATTTCATTTATTGAGTAACAACCGTATCAAGCACAAGTTTCAAATCAGCCAGCAGTTGTTCCATAACAAATCTACCAAGCACCGGATGTGTCTCAATCATAACAAGTATCATATAACACGCGGCGCGAGTGTGGGCGAGAGCGAGGACTTAGTTGTCGGTCATTTCTACCATCTGATGATCCAATTGCCAGTCTTAACAAGGTAATCGATTTCATTAGCACGACTTTTACTTCTCGTTACCCACCAACCAATAACCAGCTTAGAACCTCGTCTTACCTAAGGAACCAGGCAACTATTTAAGATGGAAGAGTCACAGTGCAGGCAGTTCAGGGAAGACAAAGTCAGGGGTATCCATGGAATGGTGGAAGAAGCAATGCCACAACTATAGGGGTGAATAGATATGGGGGAACGAACACAGCTAGTCAAGCAAAGGTCATTAAGTGCTATAATTGTCAAGAAGAGGGTCACATGGCAAGACAATGCACTAAACCTAAAAGACCAAGGAATTTAGCATGGTTCAAGGAAAAGGCGATGCTTGCTGAAGCTCTAGAATCTGGGATGGTCTTGGATGAAGAACAAATGGCATTTTTAGCAGACAATGAGGAATCTGTTATCCCACCACAAGCATCTCAGGAAATTCCTACTTTAGCAGCTTTTCAGACTGACGACATTGATGCATTTAATTCTGATTGTGATAAAGCTCCATCTGAAAGTGTTGTTCTAATGGCTAAGCTCTCAACCTATATTAATAGTGCAGCGAGCGAGAGTTTGAGGTACCCAAATCAAGACATTTATCCTGATAATAAATAATTTAATTGATCAAAGAGTGCAAGAGATCCAGTATTATGACAACCATTTCAATATTGATACAGATATTAACATATCAAATGATAGCAATATGATTTCATATGATCAATATCGAAAAGAAATTGAAACTTTGGTTATTCAAGAATCTTCTTCTTCTACACAACAAGATACGTTAATAATGTCTGTGATTGAAGAGATGACTAATCAAGAGGCTAAATGCAATAAGGTAAATAAAGAAAACAAGATCAAAAATGAGTCATTAAGTGCTGAGCTTGGACGATATAAAGAACAAATCAAACTTTTTAAAGAAAGACAGAAAATTAAAGACGATAAATGATAGTCGTGCGTGACGTGAGAGAGCGAGAGTGCAGGATTCAATTGTGAAAGGTTATTGTTGACAAAAATGCAAAGGTTACGGATTTTGAAAGTTAAATTTACTCATTAAAACTCCAACTTAATGTAACCGTTGAAAGTCATAAGACTTTATCAACAACGGTTGATGTCTTGAAAATGGAATCTAAGGCTAAAGAGGATAAAAATATAAATTAGATCATTGCATTGGAAAAGAAAAAGAAGGCTTTGGATAATGTATTTACAAAATGGGTCAATCAACGCAAACAATGCATATGATAAGAAAACCTCAGGATTTTTACGATGAATGTCATAAGACTGCACTTAGTTATCAAAATCATGTATATTTGTCTCAAGCTCAACGCAAAGTACCTGTTTTATATTGTGGAAATACAATTGTTAAAACGCATGATACATTATCTGTTGTTGACATTAAAGAAACATTAAAAATGGCTGAAGAGAAGAGAGTAGATTAAAGATGCTTTCAAAACAAAATGATCCGACTGCAAAAGAAAAAAAAAATTAATTCACCCGCCACGCCTCCACCCACTGATTATGTTTGCTTGAATAAATTGTCTGAAGATTTTGGGAAGCATTTTGTGCCTCAAAAACATTTATCTGTAGAACACCATTTTGGTTACCTATCTCACAACCCATTTTTGAAATACAACATGTTGAACCTAAACTAGTTTTAAAGGAAATTCCTCGTGAACTTCCTCCAATTAGTTTGGTAAAAGATAGTTTCAAAAAAAAGAGAAGTCATTATCAATGATTTTGAAAATGTGGTAACTGTCTGTACCAAGGTAACTGGTCAAAATGCGGGTTCTTGGGGATTTAAACATGTTCGAAAAGTGTTTGCACCCTTGTGGGGGTAAGCAAAGTCATTAGCAGTTGGATTCAGATTTTGGAAGTTAGTCGAGGTTAAGGTTGACAAGTCTCTTTGTTTTGTCAAGGAACCGATGATGTTGTGGACCGAGAGGTCATAAGTAAAAGCGTAGTATGATAGCATTAGTGAAAGTTCGTTAGGATTCAAAGCGTGGTCCTGAGCTTACTTAGGAACGCAAGGATCAAATGAGGTCTAAGTGTCCTCCGTTGTTTGTTGATAGTGCTAATGCCTCGAGTAGTTAAATCTCGGGACGAGAATTTCTCAAGGTGGAGATACTGTGACAACCATGACTTGAGCAGGTTGGTCAAACCGTAGTGTTGACCTAAATGTATCTGTTGCAATGTATGGTTATGTGTTTATACATGTTTATATGTGTTTGTGTAGGATATGTAAGATTGAATAATCAATCCATTGAGCGTGATCGTCTCATTGAGATTGGATTTGTAAAGTTCATTTCGTGCACTTTTGGTGACAAGGAAATGATTTCGGTGATTGAAGCGGTTTCGCGTTAATTGTGTAAGTAATTATACGTATCCGTATGTTTGTGTTAGTAATTTAAGATAAGTTTAGGTTTTAGAGGTTAAGTTAAGAGAAATGAGTTATTTGATGGAGAAATTTCATTTTAATCACTTATAGTGATAATGAAATTGATTGGGTATTTTGAGAGAATTGTTTTGGTTAATATGTGGATGTCTAGGTTATGGATTAAAATGGGAAGTGTGTCATTTATGAAAGAAATGAGTTTGTTAAAATATGAGAGTTTTTGAAAGATTTTCTATTTTTAGAAAGTGAATTTGTGAAATGAAAAGTATTTTTGGAAAGTTAATTATTTTTAAAAGTCTAGTAAATTACGTTTAAGCAAAAAGGTATGTGCAAATAAGCTTAGGTTTTTATAAAAACTTAAGGTAAAGCAAATAATTAAGTAATTAATAAATAATTAAATAAAATATATTTTTTTATAGATGAATAGTAAAAACGAATTTAAAGATGATAAGGGGAAAGAAAAGAAAAAAAGAGTTTTAAAAGGAAACAAACTCTAATTAGATATTATCTATAATTAATTCGGGGCCTATAAATACAAAATAAATCTCATAACCTTCCTCCCCTATTGCTCGACCGAGCCAGAGAGAAAAAAAAGAGAAAAAGTTTTTTAGGGTTTAAGGTATTTTCTAAATTCTTTGTTTAATTCAAGTTTTTATTTTAATTCTTGTAATCTAAGCATGATGGATTAGGTTTAATCATGAAAATAAATTAGGGTTTTAAAATTTCTGGAGTTTATAGTTTAATGATGATTCTTTGATCATTGGTTCAATTGGTTTCGCGATTTAATCATGCGTTAGGGTCTAGATCGCCTGAATTAGTTGTTTAATTCCCTGCAGAAAATTAGTCAGTTTTGTAACGGTCATAACTCAATCATAAATTATCAAATAAACAATTTACAACATACTGGAGATAACCTCAGAGAGTCTACTTTCCAGAAAAGTTAGTCTCGTGAGTTTTTATGGTCGGAAAGTGAGTCAAAAGATCTTTACAAAATCAGTGTGTAAAATTGTGACGAATTTCAGTTTTGGTTTTGATTTTTCTAAAAATACTTAGACATCTAGTTAGAGGCTCTAAATCACGTGGAAGTTATTTTATATATTGTGTGTTACCCCTAAATTTTTCTAAGTAGGTTATGAAGTTTAAGCGGATTATCTAACGTCATACTTTTAGGGGGTCAGATTCTGGCCGAATTCTGGACACTTTGGATTAATGAATTTCTAAAGGGTATTTGTAAAAGGGTAATGGCTTTGGGAGAGCTATGAGAGGTTCATAGGACATATATGTAGCATGGTGAATTTTGGTTTGAATTGTGGAAGTGTTTAAGTGGTACGTTTAGGACGCGTAAGTGAGTATAAAATTCTGCTCTAATCCAGAAAATTTAAAGTGTAGTATTGAAGTATAAATGGCATATATAAGAGTTGGAAAAGGGTGAAATCAAGTATAGAACTATGGTAGATAGCTTAGATATCCATCATAGTTGAGGTTACATCATATTGGGTTGAATGCCTAATTGATGGTAGCTTATTGTGTGCTTAATTGTTTAGATTATCCGTGAAGTGTTTGTGAAGCTTTTGTTGAAATCGTCTGGGAAGCTAAGCATCAGGTGAGTTTCATAGTCCCTCTTTTTAATGTTTTAAATTGGGATGGAAATGATGCTAAGTGTTTTGGAAATGTTTTGAATTGCTGTGATTATGTGTTTTGATTGCGTGTGGACATTATGTGACTGCATATGGCTTGTTGTTGCATGATATTGTGTTGTGTTGAGGATCATTAATAGTGGGGCTGATCATCTCACGGATCGTTAATTTGAGATTGATCAACTCAGTGAATTGGTATGGGTCCAGGCCTAAATATAAGCTTCAGCTGGTAGACTTTTAGGTGCGTAAGTGACGTATGTGGGATCGGAGGGGTACGCCTACCCAGTATATGTATGGTTGGTTTGATATGGTGATTTGGTTTGCATGTTAGCATAAGTTCATATGTTGCATAATTGTCCTATATTGTTTTGATAATCACAGTAATTGGTTTGAAAGGTTTATAATGTGTGTCTTAAACCTATGACTCTCACCAACCGTTGTGTTGACGTTTTTAAGCATCATTTTCAGGTGAGCTTAATGGTGCTAAGATAGAGCGAAGTGGCTAGAAGAGACCGTAGGATGCTTGGAGTTATTTATGCTTTCTGTTTGAATAAATGCGTTTGCATGAATTGTTTGGATTATGTTTTTGCATGTCATTTATTGACGAGACCTCTTTCTCATTAATAAAGACACCATTAGGTTTTGGGTATTGTTATGACACTTTGTGTCTTTGCTTTACTTTAGTTTTCATTTTAGTATTCTCTATATAGACACCATGTGTTGTGATGATATCCATTCTTGTTTACGCCTCGCGTTTCCGCCTTGGCGGGGTGTGACAGATTGGTATCAGAGCCTTTGGTTATAGAGAACTAGGTGGTTGAGCCTAGACTATAGCTTAAGGGTCCCTCATATAGTTGCATTTTAGGGCATAAGTGTTTGTGTACGTATATACCGTATGTTCCCGCTACCTAAAAGCTTTGAAACTTAAAAAGGCTTTATACGGTCTTAAGCAAGCACCATGGTATGATCGACTTAAGGCATTTTTGCTAAAACATAAGTATACTACGGGTTTAGTAGATAATACTCTATTTACCAAGAAAAATGATCTGCATATTATAATAGTCAAAATATACGTGGACGACATTATATTCGGATCGAATTGTCAAGAGCTTTGCGACGATTTTTCTAAAATCATGTACGACGAGTTCGAAATGAGTATGATAGAAGAACTTATCTTGTTCCTTGGTCTACAAATTAAGCAAACGGGAGACGATGTCTTCTTTTTTTGTAAAGGGTTTCCCCGATAAATGTATTACTCCAAAAAAGCGATTCAGTACAAAGGATGTGGGTAAGTCCCACATCTCAGCCCATTACATAGGCAAAAAAGCGAACAAAACAAGCACAACTACTCCATAGGAGGATTCTACTAAGACTAGATTACAATTGACTCAACAAACATCAAAGAAACTATTTCTTCTTCCTGCCATGAACCGGGATATCAAGATCATCACAAATAGAATGCAAGTGTTCGGACAAATCATGATTCTCATACATATCGTCATCATACGGGTCATAATCATCATTATCTGGATAAGAATCCCTCCATCGTTCCAACAAGCTATTAGTGCCATAACCTTTATTCATTCAATCTTTACCACTCGTTGAAATCCTTAAGTTAGCAGTTTCATCAAATACCACTTCCACTTCACTATCACTTTCCACGATACCTGTAGGAACTAGCGAGTTCCCGTCATTATCCAACAGCCTAAGTTTACCTTCACAAATTTGTCATTCTATTTTATCGATTTTCTCACCAATAGGAGTATTACTAGCAAACTCCCCATCATTATCGATATTCATAAAAGAGGATCCACTTGAAGTAGCCTCATTATTTACCAAATTAGTAGTCCCCTCATTGGTACCAAACTCCACATCATTATCGACCGAATTAAGAACATCAAATGGATTTGAATTACTAACCTCAATAGTAGGTTCCACACCTTTCTTCTTATTACCACTAGAACTAGCATTAGGCTTTTTGGGAACAGGTCGATATTCTTTTTGAGGTTTAAAACCCATTTTTGGACCAACCGGAACACCTCGAGAAGTTTGACTAGGCTTCTTCACAGTCTTCTTCTCACCAGCACCTGTATTCTTTGGACATTCCTCATGAATATGTCCAAAAACCTTACAAGACGAACACCTAGGAGGTTTCCACTCATACTCAACACGGACATTACATGTGTAATGGCCCTCCCTAGTAATTTTAGGCATAGCCACGACAATGTTATCTTTCAACTCCACATCAGCTCGAAGCTCAATCATAACTCTAGCATAACTTGACCTACCCCAAGATTGCATGCACATATCAGATGTATAAGAGTCAAGTATGAGAGGAGTTTTGCGGGGCGCCGGGAGTAGGGGGAAGATGGAGGGGCGGGCAAGTGGCACTCAAGCCATCCCCGCTGAAGGCTGTAACAGGTACACCATGGAGTTTAACCCAAACTGGAACAGTACTAACATCTTCCTTCAATAGGTTCTCACCAGATGCCATTTCTTCAAGATAAGCGGGTTATTCCGGATAAACCATGGACCATTCTAAAGCATAGCATCTAATCGAAAGGTAAAAAAAATTGGGGGGGGGGGGGGGGGGGGGGGGGGGGGGGGGGGGGGGGGGGGGGGGGGGGGGGGGGGGGGGGGGGGGGGGGGGGGGGGGGGGGGGGGGGGGGGGGGGAAACATCCAATGGGGCTAAATTGAAGGAGAATAAATCCTGTAGATGATGGCTAGAACATTGAGCGAACAAGCTCATATTTACCCTAAGTATTCCTAACATAGTTAGCAACAACAGGGTATGCCACTTTCTTCCCTAATAAAAGCCACTAATAGCATGAATAGAATCTACCAGAACAACTACATCAATCCTATTACCCTCGGGTGTATACAAAGTATGAACATTTACCTTCTTCCCGCTTTGTTTACCAGTAGCAGTAGCATAAGAGGGCTTACCGGGAGCATACCAGCCGTAGTAACCGGCGTAGATAATGGTGGAAAAGATTTTGAAACTGTAGTATCTTCCAAAGAGCTTATCATATCCTTTGCATTAGAAGTTGAGTTCGTAACCTCATCGACACGATTGAGCCCGAGCGCCGCGCGAGACTAGCGAGCAGCGAGACGCGCGCGAGATTCTCTATATTGGTACTATCTATGCCCGATGTATATCTCTCTCCAACGCTAACACACACACACACACACACACACTATATAGAGCGGCGAGCGAAGGGGGGGGGGTGGTTAACATCAGACAGAGGAGAGGGGGGAGGTGGTGAGGGAGGCGAGCGAAGGCTACTCAAAGAGGAGGACTCTCAGCAGTGACGAGAGTTATTAGCGTGACACGGAGGCGCGAGGGAGCGTAGAGAGTAATCTGCTTGAACAATTACAATTAACGTAACGAACTATTTTTGATAGGGATATGGTAATGAGGGTATATTTCGTTATTTTGGTGGTCGTCTCTAATCTATGCTAATTACACAGCATGATGTGGAGGCACAGGGGGGAACTAAGAGAGAATAAGTCTAACATAATGAAAATGAGGCTAAAAGATATCTAATTCTGTTACATAGAATATCTCATTAACTTATGATATATGAAGAGGGGGGGAGTTATCTTAACTATTTTTATAATATAGTAATTACTAATCGATAATATTCATTTTTGTAGAGCGAGTGGTCGTGGAGCATCTATTTTATGTACTCAGCTAGGGCTGGTATCTATTCTCTATCTCACTCTCTCTCTCCTACTCTTTATGGTATCAATAAGCGCAGGTCTTATGGTATGGTGATTTGTTTTATAGTAGGTTTGAGGTATTAGTGCCGACGGACCACTTTAGAAGCGAGACGTTAATAATCACCTCATACACACATATCTCTATATCTATATACTATCTATATTAGCTGATCATCAATAGTAGATATTCTCTGATGATCGAGTGCGGAGATTAGGGTGAGGAGTCACAATAGTCAAACACACAACTACTTTAGACACACAAATAACCTTCACACTTCTAAAAAATAAGAGCTTACTAAACTGTACGTGAAAGAGATAAGGTTAGTTGTTTTATTATTATTTATTAAGGTATACGAGTAGTTTCTAGTCTAATGAGAGTGAGAGGTGAGTGTGTAGAGAGTACACTATATCTCTCTCTAGATCTATCTCTATCTATATCTTGGGAAGGTAATTAGACAGATATGTAATTATATTTGCACACACAGATAATGTATCTCAAGTCTACATTACCAGATCGTCAAAGGCTATATATTTATGATTATTTACATGGGGTGGTTGTACACACACACATTGAGAGTGAATATGAGAGGCTACACATAGGATTCTCAAGATTTATTGAGAGTGAGGGTGGAGTCTATATCTCTATCTAAAGGTCATAGAATGAAGCAAGAGTAAAAGAGTGCGCGCAGTATGATAGGGACTCAAATAGTAGGAAAACAAACACTCAAAAAGTCTAAAAGTAGTCATTTATTGAAAACACAAAATCGACTTACTTATATATAAATATGATGTGTTGTATTACTGTGTGGGTGGTGATTTAGTGATAGTGATTATTGGGGTGGTGGAGGGTAAATTGTTAGGGGTGATGGGTAGTAATTATAGGATAATATGTTGATTGGTGGGGTTTAAGTATTGGGGGGGTTTTTGGGGTTAATGTTTTTAGGTTGGGTTTGGAGTTTATATTGAAGGTTGAGGTTGGTAGTTTAATGGTAAGGTGAGGTGTTGATGTGTTAATGTAGAAAATGGGGGGGTGGGGGTGTAATTATAATAAAATAAGGAATTGAATGATTAAGGTAGATTAAGGGTATTTAGAGGATTGATTAGGGGGTTTTTAAGTATGATTATAGTTGTGAATTTTTATTGATATATTAGATTAGATTGGGATGATTAGAGATGTAGTAAGGGAATTGTGTATGAGGATAGTAATGATGATGTTTGTAGTAATTATGTTAGTATAGTTGGGGGTAAAAGTAGTTATTTTAGGAATTATATATTGATGAATTTAGTGTTTGTAAAGATAATATATGAGTTTTATGATTGTTGATAATTTGAAGATATTAGAAGTTTGTAATATGTATTTAAAGTAATGGATGATATGATTGCTAGATGTGATTAAAAGTTGTTAAAAAATAATAAATAAGAGATTTATTATATGTATGAATATAAGATATGTTATAAAGTAATATATGAATGGTAGAATTTATAATATGTAGACTAATTCTCCTCAAGGTGTTTCACTTGAGCAGTTTGTGGTTAGTTCCAAAAGACTCTTGTCTTCCATTCTTTGATAGGATATTTTCTGTCAAGTATCTCATAGTCTACTTCTTTTTCTTCATCAGGAGCTATAGTTAAATACAATCTCAGTTCATCATTCTCTTTGTCACTATCATCTTCAGAAGTGTTTTGAATATATCTTCTTTTCCTTACTCCATCTTTTTCCTAGTACCAAGCTTTCTCTTTTTCTACTTCTTTCTTTCTTGCTTTCCTCCTGAACTTCTTCTTTACTTTGCTCCTTGATCATTTCATCCTTAGAGGAATCAACTCCTTTCTCATTCATCTTTTTGATCAATCTTTCATCTTCAGCAGACCCAATAGAGATAAAATCTTCATCTGACCTCTTAATCTTCTCATACAAAGCTTGTACTTCCTCAAACTTCTTGATTTTCAATTCAGCATGCTTGAAGTTTCCCACATGCTTTAAGTAGGTCATCATTTGATTTCTTAATTGATTCTTTGTTGGTGTCTGCTCCTGAATAGCTTCTGAACATTTGTTGACAAGGAATTTTCTTTGAGACAGCTGTTGTGTCATCAAGGAACTTGCTCTTTCCTCTATTCTAAATTCTCTCGTTTCTTGTTCTTGAAGGCTTCCAGCAAGAAGTCTATCTGCCTCAATCCTTGCCTTTATATCATCAAAGTTTCTTATAAGAGCTTCATTGGCAGCTTGTTCTTCAGCTATTCTATTTCTTTCCTCTTCTTCTTCCCACTCTTCTTGCATTTTCCTAGCCAACTCTTCATCACTTTCAAGCTGCTTAAACTTCTTCTCAGCTTGAGGAATACCATCAGATTCACTTTCAGATTCATCCTCCTCTTCAATCTTCTTCTTTCCTTTGTCTTTTGGATCAATTTTTGGAAGAGGCTTCAATGTGAGAAGTGATCTTGTAGATGTAGGCTTAGGTCTATCAGTTTCTTCAACATCCTTCAACTCTACACCTTTCTCCTTTTCTCTTGAAACTGCTTTGGCTTGACTCATGTTGAGGAGAACCTTAGCTATTGTTTCATCATCTCCAAATATTTTAGAAGTGGGTGTTTGAGTGGATGTTTGAGTGGCTTGAGCAGCAATTTCTTCTTCAGTACCTTTCTTATGCCCATCAGTACTTTCAACTTTCTCTTCAGTACCTTCAATGTTCTCTTCAGTACCTTCAAAGTTCTCTACAGTATCTTCATTTTGCTCTTCAGTACCTTCAACTTGTTCATCAGTACCTTCAATTTGCTTGTCAGTACTAACTTTGGATCCGTCAGTACTAACTATTGGTCTGTCAGTACTAACTTTTTCAATGTCAGTACTAACTCCTTCCTTGTCGAGTGACTAATACATCTCAGCACTAAGTGCATTCACCTCCCTACTACTTGTCTTCAATCCACTATTATTCCCTTGTCCTCCCTTCATCTTGAAGCATTCTCAGTGTCTATGTTATCTAACTGTATCTTTAGGACTTCATCAATTAAAGGATCTCTTTGAACTGATTGATTCACCTTTTCACTTCCTCCCTTGTTTGGATACAGACTCTTTGTGCACCTTATGTTTCTTTGAGAAGCTCTTTCTTGGGAATCTTTGCTTCAAGGAGACACTTTTCAGATATGCTTTATGGTGCTTTATGACAGGTTTAGCTTGATTCTTGAGCTTTGTGATCTGAGCCTTCAAGACTTGTATTTCCATGGCTTTATCTGAAACCTGTGCACATAAAGAGAGACAAAGATCATATACACTTTGGAGAGTCATGTCACCCTCATTCCCTGAAAGGGATCTATCACTGGATGAATGACCTCCAAGATTCTCACCAGAAGTTTCTGGGATAGAATCAGGGATAGTAGTAGTGGGTGAAGGTCTTGGGGATAGGGTAGGCTGGTGCTCAATAGGTACCTCACTAGTTTGAGCAGGGGATGAGTCAGGCTGTGGCTCAAGAGGTATTTCACTAGTGGGAGCAGGAGAGGGTGTAGGTAGTGCTTCAGATGGTCTTTCTGAAGAAGCACCCTCATCCTGAGTTGGTTGGACCAACATAGTAGCAAACAAAGGGGTTACTTTCCCTGAGAAATGTTTACCCTTCTTAACCATGAAAGAAAAAACTTTACTAGTTAAAGTATTTACAGGAAAATGATCTAAAGGTACAGACACATTAGCTAGTTGTTTACCTAAAAAGATAGAAATAAAACGTGGGTACATTACAAACTTTTTCTTAGCATCTAAATGTCTAAGCATACCATCAAAGATTAATTTAGAAAAATTATACTTTTGATTAGTTGTTAAGCATATTACAGCTGTGGCAATGTTAGTAGGAATTTGATCCCAAGAGGTACTTTTGGAACTGAGACAATGATTAATTGTATGAAATAAAAACCTCCATTGGGGTGAAAACAAAGCTTTATTAAATGTTAACACTGTTAAATCCCCCTCATACCCCATTTGCTGTATAAACATCAAATATAGTCTGATTAGGTAATGAGTCTATCCCATCAGCACCATCAAAAGAATATCACTTCTTAAGAGCTCAGAGATAGACACAGACTTGCCAGCTACTTTGGCACTAATGTGTCTAACATTGTTGATTGTTTTGGACTTAGCAGACGTCCAAAACTGTTCAACAAATGTAGTAGATACAACAGGACTTACAGTGAGAGCATGATGAATAGAACTTCGCTTGAGAAAGTCAATAATCTCGTGAAAACTGATTCCTTCAGACTTCTCCAAGTATGCGACCATGTTATGCTTCGGACATGAATCAAGGACAGCCATTTTACTTGAAATAGAGATCGTCGTTAAGAGAGATATTAGGGCTTGTAATTGCGAATGTAGTTTAAAGAGAGAATGCATACGAAACTGCGCAATTGAAATGGGTTTATATAGGTTTAGGAGACCTAATTTCAAGGAAACCGTTTCAATTTACACTTTGTACCCTTGGCGGTATTTTTCTTTAACCTCTCTAAAGCGGTACAAACTTTGCCCAGCGGTACTAAGTTTTGCACTATCGGTACTAACTTTGTCCAATCAAAGAATGAACAATGTAGGTATCAGGAGTGTTTTAGTACCATCAGTACCTCTTCTCAATGATTCTCTAAACTCTGTCATATCTCTAGAAATGCATCATCTATGGTTAACATGTTTCTTTATACAAACTATACAACACATCATATTTCCTCCCTTTAACCAATGCATCTTATGGATTTATTATCCCAATAGTAACAACCAAGAACTGAAACCTGCTAACATCAAATGCCTTGGTGAGTAAGTCAGCTACATTGTCATCAGTGTGGATTTTAAGCACTTGAATGAGTTTCTTTTCATAAGCATCTCTTATGAAATGGGCCTAATAGCAAGTCTTTGTTTTGTGATGATATACTGGATTCTTTTACAATTCAAATGGTGGCTTTCATTATCAATGTAATCTTTGTGTTCAGAAGTTGAATCCCATAGTCTAAACATTTGATTTTTTGAATCCACAAAACTTGCCCACTGCAGCTTTGAGCAGCAAACAATATTCCGCTCTGTAGTAGAAGTAGCCACAATGGTTCTGGCTTCTTCATTGTAATAAATGAGTCTCCTGCCAAGAAATTGACAACCTCCTGTTGTGGATTTCCTGTCAAGATTTGCTCCAGCATAATCACTATCTGAGTAGGATTCCAAGTCAAAGGAATACACTTTAGGATACCAAAGACCCAGTTTGGGTTTGCCCTTTAGGTACCTAAAAATTCTCTTGACAGCACTTAGATGGGAAGTCTTTTTATAGTGACCGGAAACCTGAACAAGCACAGACTGCAAACAAAATTTCAGTCTAGAAGTAGTCAGATACATTAAAGAGGCCAATCAGAGACCTATAAAAGATGAACATCACAGCATTGGCTCCACATCCTTGACTAAAGGCTTCATGAGCACAATTAGGGTAGCTAGCAGTCTTAACACTTGCAAAGTCAAATTTCTTCCAGGGATTCTGCAACATACTTAACCTGACAAATAAAGATACCATCTGGTTTTTTGTTTGACTGTGTAATCCAAGAAGATAAGTGAGCTCATCCCATTGAACTCATTTGAATCTACTCTTCATTAATCCTCAAACTCATCACACCAATGGGAAGGGAGGAAGGATTTCTTTGTAGATAGACCCAAAGATGATATCATCCACATAGACTTGAACAAGTATGATATCAATTTTGTCCTTCTTTAGGAAGAGGGTTTTGTCAATGGTTCCTCTTCTGTATCCATTCTTTAACAAGAAAGTAGATAAAGTAGCATACCAGGCTCTAGGAGCTTAATGTAGCCCATAGAGGTATTTTACAACCTTGTATACTTTCTTAGGATATTTAGGATCTTGAAAACCTGGGGGTTGAGACACATATACCTCTTCATCAATCTTCCCATAGAGGAAAGCACTTTTAACATCCATTTGATAGACTATAAAACCCATATATGAGGCAAAGGCCAAAAAGATCCTTATGGCTTCAAGTCTGGCCATAGGAGCAAAAACCTTATCATAGCCTATCCTTTCCTCTTTCCTATGACCATGAGCAACTAACCTTGCTATATTTCTGACCACCACTCCTCTTTCATCCTTCTTATTTCGATAAACCCAATTAGTACCGATAGCCTTCTTCCCATAAGGCAAATCTACTAAGACCCAAACCTTTTGTATCTCAAACTACAACAATTCTTCTTGCATAGCATCAACCCAGCTTTCATCTTCAAGAGCTTCTGAAATCTTCTTGGGTTCATGTTGAGATAGAAAACAAGCAAATAAACAATGATGAAAGTCCTTGTGGTTTGTTCTCTTTTGCTTTTGAACATAGCTAACAAAAGCATGAGCTCCAGAACTTGTAATTGACTTGCATCTTGTTGTGTACTTGCTGAGTTTGGATCTCCTAGAATAAAGTGCTCAGGATGAGTGAGTGAATTCCTTGAGGGAATAGACTAACATTCACAACAGGTTTCTAAGTTTTGGAAGTCAGCCACTGCACCCTCATCATCAAAAGATGAAGTAGTAAAAATACCATCAGTAGAACTTTGATAAATATCTTCAAGTGGAGGTATTTCTGAATCATCTTCTTCAGAATGTGTTGGATCAGCAAGAGTTAGTCCCTCATGAGGACTGGCAGTACTAACTGGTAAGCTAACAGTATTAACTAGGTCTCAAACTTTTTCCTGAGAACTTCAGCTTCATCATAAGCTTCCTTCTCTTGCTTCTTAAGTCTTTCAAGGTCATCCATAAAGACTTGTTCTTCCTCTCTTGGACCTGCTCTCTTATGATCTGTTGTTAATGCTGGAGTATTTGTTGAAGAATAAGAAGGCCATATTGGCAGTACAAAACAGTCTTGAGCAGAGTCATCTTCTTTGTCAGAATCCCCTACTTCAATAACATCTTTTGTACCTGCATTTTGGTTAGCTTCTTGTTGACCTGCATGTAGGTTAGCTTGATTTTCTAAACTAACAGGATGATAATTCATAGAATCAGTTAAGTAATCAAGATCAAAAAGCCAACTTGGTCCTTTTCCTGCAACATTTGGTTTGTTCTCTAAGAAGGTGATGTGCAGGTTTTCTTCAACTCTTTTGGTTTCTAAATTGTATACTCTAAAAGCCTTGCTTTGTAGAGAATACCCAACTAAAAACCCTTCATCTGAATTATCGCAGCAAACTTGCCAAGGTGATCAATAGTTATTCAAGATAGGACACATGGCAATCCCCAAAAGGTCTTATAAAACTTATAATTGGTACTTAAACCAGTTAAAAGTTCATAAGGTGACTTATTATGAGCTAAATGGTCACTAATACCCAATTTAGAACATAACAAGCAGTACTAACTGCTTCAGCCAAAAAGTGTTTAGTAAAAATGATCTGTATAGCCCATGGTCCGTTGCAAGGCCCAATAAGGTCCTGTATCTTGTCTACTCAGCAACTCCATTTTGTTGTGGAGTTTCTGGCATTACTATAATCCCTTCGTTGGATCCCTTTTAACCCACAGAATTCAATGACCTCCTTGTTCTTAAATTCTGTTCCATTATCACTTCTAATGGTCTTAACCTTTTGATTCAATTGGTTCTCTATCTGTCTTATAAAGTCCTTAAGGATTGCACTAGTTTCATCCTTAGTTCTTAAGAAAAATACCCAACTAAACCTGCTAAAATCATCAGTGATTACAAGGCAATAGGTCTTATGGTTCAAGCTCCTTACAGATGTAGGTCCAAACAAATCCATATGAAGAAGTTGTAGGGTTTGGCTAATAGAGCTTACTGCTTTGGCCTTACAAGAGGCCTTGTGTTGCTTTCCTTTCTGACAAGCAACACAAGTGTGGTCATTTTGAAAAATCTTTGAAGGTAAACCTCTGACAAGGTTTCCCTTCACAAGTTTGTTAAGGTTTTTGAAATTAACATGACCCAACCTCCTATGCCATTTGTTAGATTCATCATTTGTGGCCTTTGCAATTAAACAAGCCAATCCTCCTGTAGGAACAATGTTCTCTAAATTGAAACTGTACATGTTGTTTTGTCTAGGGATTTTGATATTTTGTGTTTTTTTTCTTTTAAGTAATACTTGATTTTCATCAGGTAACTTAAACTCAGGAGACAAAACAAGACATTCAGAGTCAGTAAACAAAACCTTGTTCTTTTTGTCACATATTTGTGACACAGAGAAGAGATTGAAATACTAAAGTTCTTTCACAAAGCACACATCCTCAAAATCTAACTTTCCAGTTTTTATTTTACCTTTACCAGTTATATAACCTCTACTACCTCCAAAAGCAACAGGGCCACCATTAAAGTCTTGAAACTCAGCAAGGTAGGCCTTGTTTCCAGTCATGTGCCTGGAACATCCACTATCAACAATTCCTTTATTCTTTAGAGCTCTATGTGGATAATCCTGCACATTAAAAGAAAGAGATTAGTTTCTCTTAGGGACCCAAGCCTGTTTGGGCTTGAGTCTGCCTAGTGGATCTTTGAAAGTATAAGATTTTCCAAGACTGGATCCACTATTGTATTTGGATCCACCATGGTATCTTTGTGGTCTCCAATTACAACCTGCTGAGGGCTTAACAGCAGTTTCCCTTTTTCCCCCAACAGTACTAACTGCATTTACCTTAGCAGTATTAAACTTTTGATTTGAAAATTTTGGTCTAAGTACTGTTGTCTTTTTGAAAGGCCTTGTGGATGATGAATGAGTTTTATTAAAAACATTTGCTGGTCTAACTCCATTCACAATTGGCTTAACAGTATTAACTTTCATGGCAGCATTGGTTAGTACTGTCTGTCTGTTAACACTTTGCCTAGCAGTACTAAAACTTTTAGTACCGCTAGTTCTAGCAGTACTAACTGGAATTATACCAGTTCTAGTTAGTACTGCTGAAGGAACAAATTGATGTTGTTTATTCACTCTATCCGCACATTATTCCACAAACCACTGTGTTAAGTCCAGCTTTTCTTGCCATCCTATTCCTCATGAAAATCACCAATCTCGAATCAAATGATTTAAGAACTACCACATAACAAACACCTGCTGCTTACAGACAAACTTACCCGAATCTTTCTTATCAACTAGGTTTTTGTACTAATGTGTGTTTGACTTTAGAATCATTTTCCTAGGAGTTTTTTACTTGCTGTTCTAGCAAAACTAAGTGTTTCGAGTTGTTTTGTTGTATATTACACACTTTCATCATCATTACTGATTCATACTCCTCAATGAAAGGAGCATCAGAACCAAACCTAGGTTGACCTTTCTACACTTGATTCAATGACAACTGGTTCATACACTAATTCCGTAAGGTATCTGTACTAATGTTAGAATTCACAGTTATCACATTCACTTGATTGGGATTCCCAGTATTCACTAGGTGATTCTGTTTTTGGACCATTAAGTAAACTGAGAGTAGTCTATTTCAATTTCAGGTCCAGTGGGCATATAATTCCCTGTCATGGGTGGGGGTACAGCATGCATTCCTTCTGCAAACCTATCATTCATAGGTTGATTTTCAAAATCACTTTCCTTACTCATAATCCACACTTGTAAAACTCATTTTCATAACTCAAAATGCCATTGAGATCTGTGATCCCCATACCCAAGCCAAATTTATCATAGGCACTCATCAGAGAATATTAGACTGTTTACAGCTAGATTCGTTAGAGGAATTGTGCCATTTTTCTACTTTAGCTTAAATCATCTTTTTTTCTTCTTGAGCTTCAGCCAATAATTTCCTATGGTATGTGAGACATTTGTTTTATCATCTAAACTATTTTCCATAAACTTATCTTTTGTCATACCAAAGTTGTCCTTAGTTGATAGAGCAACTAACTGTGCTTTCAACTTTCTTAAGACCTTGGATAATATGGCCTTTATTTCATAGCCCTCGCACATTAAGTTGTTCTCTCATGAGCATTCATACATTTTTTAAGATTAGCATAAGACTCTTTACACTTCGTAGAACAAGAATTACCTCTGTTCTGAGAAAAAAATAATTGTTGGGGGAGGGGGTTGGGGAAGGGGGGGGGAGGGGGGGATAGGCCATCAAAGCATAATCTTCATCTTCTGAATGAGTTGTCCAATCCACACCTTCTCCATCAATTGTTACCAAGTCCTCATGATCCAGTTGAGGGCAGCTAGATTGATTAGCAAGAAGTGAGTATGATGAAGTTTGTTCATACTTTGAGTTTTGGCCAGAAAGATTGGGAACACAATAAGCGGTACTAACTTCATTAGTACTGTTTGTGTTCTCAGAGACAAAAGCTACATTTTGTGGGCTAGAGGATGATGATGCAGTAGAGCCTTTTATATCACTCTCAAAGACTCTGAGATTATTGTATAAATCATCAAAATTAAGACTGTCTACCCCTGGTTTGGTTCTCATAATTAGGGAAACTTGTGACCAGGCAGAAGGTAGAGATCTTAGGAACTTTTGATTAGCATCCTTTGTAGATACACCTGCTCCATGAATCTCTAACTGACTTAGAAGACTTTGGAACCTATCATAACCTTTGTGAAGCCCTTCTGTGTTGGATACTGAGAATCCTTCAAACTGTTGCTTCAAGATATACTTTTGCATCTTCTTGGATTCGTCATTTCCACCAAATCTTGATTTAATGGCATCCCACATTTCTTTTGCATCTGTCATCTTATGGAACTTTGCAAGATGATCTTCTGGTAGGGCCATAAGCAAGGTGGTTCTTGCTTTTCTCTCTCTTTCTCTGGCTACAATCTCTTCAGCAGTTCTAGGAGGCAACACCTTAATTTGTCCTGATATATCTTTAGTGATTGATACAGGACCATCCCCATTTTGGATAACCTCCCAAATTGGATAGTCTGTATGAGCCAAATAGTGCTCCATCTTCATAGCCCAGATATCATATTCTCCCTTTTTGAGAATAGGCAGTTTGATGGTTGATACTGTATGAGGAGTTGGTTGGGTTGGTGTTTGTGATGATGATGGTGGAGATGGTGGTGGTGGAATTTCTTCTTGTGATGTTGATGGCATCATGTTTAGTTTAGTAATATGAGAGTTTGATTTGATTGTTTTTCTTATTCAGAGTTTCTCACAGGCTCTGATACCACTTGTGAGTCCCTTAATGAATAGATCTTTGTAGCCTATGAAGGATGATAGCCAAGATGTATAAAATACAACTGACTATATAGAAACACTTGATCAATTATGTGATGCGGAATCTCAACACACGTACTAAGAAAAACAATATATATAACTAAATAACAACTTTCTATTAATCTGCTTAGAACAATTACAGATTAACTAACTATTTGTGATGTGATATTGCTATGAGATATCTTGAGGACGTATATCTAACTATGCCCAAAGGGATCCTTTTATAAACTAAGGATAAACCCTAACAGAACAGGCTTACAAAACGCATACTTATCTTTTCCTAAGATATCTCATACAAATCTCATAAACGGTACTAACTATTTTCTAACTAACGGTACTAACTAATCGATCAGTACTTACATTTTGTACTGTCGGTACTAACTATCACTAACAGTACTAACTATTTGTACTGTCGGTACTAACTTACTAAAACATAAATCCTAACAAATAAGTTGTGTGGGGAGGTGGCTGCTGCAAATGAAGAAACGGGCTATTTTATTCAAGAGCTTGATGTTGTCCCCGGCTGGGTGGTTGTGACGCAGAAGACATCTGGGTTTCTAAAAGAGACTTGAGAGAAAGACGATAAGAGGCTACGACAGTTGGAGGCCCTAGCGAGGGAGACGAAGGCGAGGGCCCGTGAGAAATGTATTTTCATTGAGAAGTTGAAGGAGAATCAGCCTTTTTAAGGCCCGAAGTGGGATGTGTTGTGCCCAGCTCCTAGTGTGTTAAAACTGTGTCGAATAAAACGGTGGCGTGTGTACATCTAGCATGTGTATGCCTCTATTATCGTTGTAAGGTGTCTGTTTAGAAGCTTTCTACAAGTGTCTATTTAAGTGTCTGTGTCGAATTAAACTATGTTTATTTGTTTGTTTGTAAGTCTCGTACGATTATCGGTCTAAGGTCTCACTTGTGTTTCTACAAGTGGTATGTATAATATTTGGCTAAATGAATGCTTGTTTTTGTGTTACTTGATGAATGTGCAACCTGAAAAAGTATACAATATCATGTTCAATTGGAAAGTTCACAAATGACAAGTTTCATTAAACGAACTGAGAAAACGGACCGACCGGACCGAACCGAGAAACCGAAATGCTTTTTTTATTAGTATTTATAAAATAAAAATTTATAAAATATATAATTATAAATAATAATTATATAAATGAGTAAAAATAATAATTATAAAAAAAATTTCCCGGTGACATGTCGTCGGGATACTTTCGTCAACCAAAGTCAATAACTAATGACTTTAGTCTACCCATTAAGTGTTAAACTTTCTGTAAATGTCAATTTAGTAGCTATATCATTTGTAGAAAAAACTTCGTACAGTTTGTTTTTTCTGGCTCCTCGGAGCTCTGTATCTTGATAAAATTGGCCGTTCGTAAAAAAAGAGTAAAAGACGGCCGACAGGCAATGCCAAGATTCTAGCCAAAAGTTCAATATAGACTCAATATTTGTCATAGACCCAATGAACCAATCATAACCACTTATTTTTTCATCAAAAATAAAAAAAAAATCATTTTTCGCCTCTTTTTTAAAAATTAAATATCTCACACACTGTTAATCGTTACGCAAAACAAAACATATCATCGCGACGAGAATTAAATTATCTTTCCATAGAGGGGCGACACTATGTACTTTCGACGAACTTTTTTTTATGATTTTATGATTTTATGATGTCATATATGATTTATGAAATCATATATGATTTTATGAAATCATATATGATTCGTTATACGAATCATATATGATTTTCGCAATTCGTGACTGAAACAAAATTGAAAAAAAGTTCGTTAGAATCACAAATCATATATGATTTTATGAAATCATGAAATCATATATATGATTTCATGAAATCATTTAAGATTTCATGAAATGATATATATAAAATCATATATGATTCGTTATACGAATCATATATGATTTTCGCAATTCGTGACTGAAAAAAAAATCGAGAAAAAGTTCCTTGAAAGTATATCGTGTCACCCGTCTACTGAAAGATAAAAAAATACTCGTCGCGATGGTGTATTTTTTGTCGTGTGACGATTTACCGTTTGTAAGATATTTTATTTTTTATAAAGAGGTGGAAAGTGGGTTTTTTATTTTTGATGAAAAAATAGATGGTTGAGATTGATTCATTGGATCTATGACAAATAATGGGTCTATGTTGATCTTAACTCCAAGATTCTAATGTTCATTAATCATTACTTGATCACTCGGTCACGCGCTTCGATTTGTAAAACTTTGTCGGAAAAAATTGGTCCGGACGTTGGTGCCTATATACATATTGGTGACAACCAAATATTTCACTATCTAGGCCCAATTGATCTGCTAAAGTTCCACAAATCACGACTTTTACATATTCCAATCATCAATATTCTTGTCTAGTCTCAAGCTCACGATGGGGGCCGGGCTCTGTCTTCGCTCCGGGAATACACGTCGACCATCCGATGCCACGCCACATGACTAGTGAATTTCACTAGCCACCCATGTGTGGTATGATAAAGGTCACTTAATAAAGTATTTGCTATGTTCATGTGGCTCCCATTTTGGGAGCATTATTGAATCCTTCGCATGGAACGGACAAGATATTTTTGGACAATTATATTACTCCCTCCGTCTCATTTTTATTGTTCACGTTTTCTTTTTGGGATGTCACAATTTAATTGTCCACTACTAAAAATAGATGAGGAAGTTTTATCAAGTTTACTATATTACCCTTGTTTGAAATTATAATTACAAACATTAAAAAAGACTTTAATTAATTAGCTAAGGGTAAAATTGTCATTCTGCCAAAAAATAAGAAAGATAAAACAGTAATAAATGCACTTTTCTTAAACTGTGTATTTTTTTGTCGGGGGACAATAATTTTAAGACGAAGGGAGTATATCCTTCCAACAATTCTAATAACATGAACTCACTACAAAATTTGTGACATTTGGTCACTATAGCAAGTGTGAGCAAAAGATATGAAAAAAGTAACTAAAAGCTATTTTGTCAACTCCCACTAACAATAAAAGAGTAAGTAATAAAGGGATCACTAAAAGTCTATTCTTACACAATAATAAGTAAGCAAAAGGGTCAATTTTTTAGTGTTTTTTCTCTTGAGTAAGCAAAAGGTGTCAATCTCTTTTACACAAAAGTCCATGTAAAATCTTTTAGCCACTTTCTTTTACAACTAAAAGTAAGCAAAGGTAAACAAAGGAAATATTTTAGCCACTTTCTTTTACAATTAAGAGTAAGCAAAGGTAAGCAAAAGAAATCTTTTAGCCACTTTCTTTTACAACTAAGAGTAAGCAAAGGTAAGCAAAAAAAATCTTTTAGCCAATTTCTTTTACAATTAAGAGTAAGCAAAGGTGAGCAAAAGAAATCTTTTAGCCACTTTGGAGAAGGAGATTTCGGTTTAAAAAAAAGCTTCAAATGTTGAAGAAGGAGATTCGAGCATGGACTTTGGATTTCAAAAGGCATTAGGTCTTTCTAAAGATCTTAAATCTAAATTGTGTGACATTGATAAAGTGTTGGATCAAGGAGGAGTCACCGACGACATTCTTTTGTCTCGTTTGGAAGTCTTGAAACAATTACACGATGTTCAATCTTCTAACAACCGTGATATCATGCAAAAGGTGAAAATTCGCTGGGCAATCGAGGGGGACGAGAACTCCAAATACTTTCATGCTATCATTAACAAAAAACGCGCCAATCTTTCAGTTAAAGGTATTATGGTAGATGGTGATTGGATTGTCGAACCTGATCTTGTTAAACAAGAGTTTAGAAGGCACTTTACGGACAGATTCCAAGACCCGGGTTCTAGACGAGGTAGTCTTAACTTTCCTTTTCCTAATCGTCTCAATAATGATCAGATCTTAGAATTGGAATCTCCGATCTCAAATGAAGATATTCGCACAGCCGTGTGGGGTTGTGGAGTTGATAAATCCCCTGGGCCGGACGGTTTTACTTTCGAATTTTTTCGTAAGTATTGGACCGTTGTTGGGCCTGACTTTTGCATAGCTGTGAAATGGTTTTTTGATCATGGAGATTTTGCTATTGGATGCAACTCTTCGTTTGTGGCCCTCATCCCTAAAGTTCTTGATCCGAAAGTTGTTAGTGACTACCGTCCCATCAGTTTAATTGGAAGCCTTTACAAAGTCGTTACTAAGATCCTAGCTTCTCGGCTTTCCTTGGTTATTTCGGATCTCATCTCAGATGTTCAGACTGCATTCCTTCCTAATAGACAGATTCTCGATGGTCCTTTTATTATCAATGAAATCTTAGCTCGGTGCAAACTTAAAAAGCAACAAGCCATGATTTTTAAAGTCGATTTCGCCAAGGCTTATGATTCCGTTAGATGGGATTATCTTGATGATGTTCTCATCTCTTTTGGATTCGGTCCTAAATGGCGTTCATGGATTCGTGGAAGTCTGTCTTCAGGGAAGGCCTCTATTTTAGTTAACGGGAGTCCGACTACTGAATTTCATTTATACCGAGGCTTGAAACAGGGGGACCCCTTAGCTCCCTTTTTGTTTTTACTCATTATGGAGTCTCTCCACTTATCATTTTCCCGGGCAGTTGAAGCGGGAATTTTCAAAGGATACAAGATTGACCCTTCTACTACGTTGTCTCATTTATTCTACGCCGACGACGCGGTATTTATTGGTGAGTGGTCTCATTCTAACTTAAAGGGTATCATGAATATTCTTCGATGCTTCTCCTTACTTTCTGGTATGTCAATAAATATTCAGAAGAGTCATCTTCTTGGTGTCGGTATCCCAGATAATTGTGTGGCTGAAGCTGCTAAGTCTATTGGTTGTTTGATAATGAAAGCTCCTTTTAAATACTTGGGTATTTTAGTAGGAGATAATATGTCTTCTAAAAAGGCTTGGGACGAGACGATTAATAAGATGAAGAAGAGGTTGTCTAGGTGGAAACTTAATACCTTATCTGTCGGGGGTCGTCTTACCCTTCTTAAATCGGTTCTTGGCTCCACTCCTATCTACAACATGTCGATTTTCAAGGTTCCCAAATCTGTTCTTAATTATATGGAGAGTCTGCGTAGGAATTTTTTTAATGGCTTTCAAGAGGGTGATAGAAAGATTGCTTGGGTCAAATGGTCTAAGGTGCTTGCTTCTAAGAAATTCGGAGGGTTGGGAGTTTTCTAGTTTCTTCGCTCTCAATTGGGCTATTTTTTCAAGTGGTATTATGGCGCTACCTTTCTCATCGATTAAACTCCTTATGGTCCGAATTATATTAGCTTTACATGGCTCTCTGATTTGGTCATGTTCTTTCTGCTGCTTTCAATTCGTCATGGAGCTCCATCATAAACAGGAAGTTATCTTCCCTTCAAAGTCAAAGTGTCGTACTCATTTCTCAACTGTAGTAATTCGTATGGGGAAAGGTAACAGGTACAAGCTTTTGGAAAGTTCTTTGGTATTGACGGATAATTCTTCTCAAGCTTATCTTTTCCTCGTTGGTTTGCTCTTGAAGAGAATTAAAGGGACAAATCGGTTGTGATAAATGAATCACGTCTATCTCCTCCTTTCTTTTCGGTCGTCTCTGTTCCAGAGGAGGTGTTAGAGTACAAAACTTGATCAGCTTTGTTATTATTGCATACGGTTCGTTTTATCTAATATGGATGACAGATGGTTTTGGGACTTCCAATGGCGATGGTGTTTCAAGTCAGGGATGTCTCGATCTATGTTAGATGAGGCTTTTCTCCACTAAAATGGAAGTTCTACTCGGATGGATTAGAAGTATTCCGATTAAGGTTAAACGTTTTTGCTTGGAAACATTTTATCTCGATCGTATACCTACTAGATCGAATTGTGTATAGTAGGAATGTCTCGTTCCGTCTTTGGCTTTCACTTTTTGTGATCACTTGTCTCGAGGATTCGGTCCTATTTATTCCTTCGGCTATGCTCTGTGGCGAATTAGATATTTCAGTATGGTTAATTGGTTGGATGGTTTATGGAATTTGGATGTTCCATCCGTTGAGGGTCGAAGATTGGCTCTATTGGTCAAATCTATACGTTTAGGTTTATAAGTTAGGTAGAGGTGTCTTTTGGAAGGAGTGTTTTACGTTTTTTCTTTGGGTTGAGTGGTCATGTGCTTAAATACCACATACTTTTACCTTTAAAAACGAGCTGTGAAATATACCAAAAACGACCTTAAATGCCAAAGATCGCTTGTTTTGCTAAATGATATTGTGGCCAAGAACGGGATTACCAAGAAAAGGACGAAAAACAAAGCCATAAACGACAAAACCTTGGACTCGGATGGAAAAGATGTGAAGGGACCCCCAAAGCCCAAATCAAATGCAAAGACCAGAAAAGTCAAGTCAAAGTTCAACTCACAAATTAAACAGTCAAAATCCGGTTAGCGTAATTGAAGAATACTATTTGGATTGCTTAGATCTCAACCATCTGATGGGCCGGGAAAGCATAATAGTATATTAAATGAAGACTGTGAAGACCAAATGGGCCCTCAATCAATGACAACAGCCCATTTGTGTGCAATTGACAGAGACTATGAAGACTTTGAAGGCCCGATCCTAGCCCTTGAACAAGCCAATCTCAGCCATTGTACACACAAAACCCACCCAAACCTTATTGGGCCTTAAAAAGCCCAATAACATAAGCCTAAACCTTATTGGGCCCAGACACACTTAATTGGGCCCAATACAAGCCCACAAACCCTTATTGGGCCCAAGCACACCCAGTTGGGCCCAATACATAACCCAAGCCCAGACCCTGGCCCAAAACAATTTTTTATAAAACCTCAGGGACTGAAATTGTCAATTTTGAAAATGTTTTATAAAGGAAAAGTGTTTTAAAAAAGAGAAGGACTGAATTTGCAAATTTACAAAATGTTTTCTCTTTATAAAAGGCAGGGACCAATTCTGCCATTGTTTCTTTCTTTCTTTAACCCTTTTGATATAAAACACAAGGGCCCAGATTGCCAACTTTGGAACTTGTTTATAACTAAAAGAAAAGGGGCAAAACAAAGTGGCAAGTGCATAAAAGATGGGGGTTTCTTTTTGGGTTTTCTAAACATTCAAATTATAACAGCCAATCCCGGGCTCTCTTCCCTAACCCTTTCCCGCCACCTCCTCAATTCCCCCACCATCACATGATACACCTAATCCTTTTACCCAACCCATCCTTTACCCGGTTAAACCCATTCCCACCACCCACTAACCTCTTAAACCTGCCAAGTTGGCAATCCCCCTCAACCCGAGAAATTTCAATGGCGGATTGAGCATTAAAACAAACACAAAGCTTAATCTAAGGGTCAGGATTGGTTGCTGAGCTTCAACTCACACAAGAAACACAATGAAAGAAGCTGTGAAGACTTGAGGCTTATATAAATTCAAGAAAACACAAGCCGAACCACACACTAGTTTTTTAGCTTATTTTTATTTAACTTTTAATTTAAAATTGTAATTTAAAGCTTTCAGAATGTTTCCTTTGTAATATTATTTGGTTTTCTTTAAATTTCAAAGATTTATGAAAAAATTCTGTTGCTTGCTACTGTTGAAATTATAAGGTTTAAAGATATATGTTTAAATCTTTTACACTTGTTCTATTTGCCTTTAACTAAGTTCAGTAACCATAAAGTAGGCTAACCTAGCTTTTGTTTAAGTAAAATAGTAGTTAAAACATTTTTTATAAATATTAAGGGGGTGTTTGGCTTAAAGGGCAAAATGGGTCATATGGGGGATTGTGTGGGTTACAAGCACTCAGCCACCTTTGGCTGAGTGTATGTGCTTAATTAGATCAATCTAATTACCAAATTTAGTATAAAACTAGGTTTTTAAGAACCCTTCATTTTCTGTCAACTTTACAAAGAAACACTAAGCTTAAGGGCTTAGGCTGATTTGAGCAGCTTAAGCACCATCTTTGTGCTCCTTTTTAGTCACCAGAATCCTCTTTAAAAGCTCTTTGGTTTTGCACTTTTAATTTGACTAAGTGTGGTCAAAGTATGTTATATGTAAATTTTTTGAAAAACCTTGACTTTTAAGCTTAAAAATCAGCAGCTTTAAGCTGATTTTAAAACTCCAAAATTTAAGCTTAAGCTCAGCTTGCACTTCACTCCATCTGTTTAAGGATTACTTTTCATTTCAAGCTAGTTTGAGCTTGTTAGATAAGCCCAAAAAAGGGCCTTATTTCATAAAGCCAAAAATAATCCCCCTCAGCCACTAAGGTGCCCTCCCATACTGTTGCAGAAAAGCACTCTTTCAGCCATCTTTTTACTTTGAAACATAGATTAATAGCACTAGATTATTTTGTAGTTTCATTAAGCCCCTAGGTAGACCTTTAAATCCCCAAGCTTTCTTAGCTTAACTCACTCTTTAGCTTAGCTTAAATTAGGCTTAAAGTAGCACTTTTTCTAAATAATATGAATGTTTCCTGTTTTCTTCCAAACTGTCAATATAGCTTATTCTTAGTTCAGCTTATTTTAGGCTTATTAACTTCCTTAGGCTTATAATAGGACTCCCCTATTCCCTATTTTATAAGTCCCCCATAGTTTAGCTTATTTTGTATCTTAATCCCAAAAAGCCAAGTAAATTAAGCTCAAACTTTATTAGTTCTGTCAGTCCAAAAGCTAAAGTTTCTACTTATATTAGTTCAATTCAGCTTATGTGCCTTTTATGAAAAATGCTCCCCTCAAGCCCCTTTACAACTTTGATTCTTTGGCTTTTTGATAATAAGCACTTTGGACCCACTTTGTAATCGGTTTCTTTTCTCCTTCAGGGACCTATTTGTTTAATTTCCTCTTTATAGTTCCCCTTGTTAATTCCCTTTGGTAGTTCCCTGTTACTTCCTTAGTCCTTTTGTCTCTTCACAGTTGACCTTTAGTTTTAACACAGTTTAGTATTAGTTAGTTTTTATTTAATTTAATTAATTAATTTAGGTTAAATTTTAATTAGTTTAATACTTTTAATTGCTACAGTAAGCTATTGGGCATTTTTACATTTTTAAGTTTTGTTAACTTTTTCTTATTTAATCTGATTTTTTTTTATAATTTTTAGACTTATTTTTTATTTTTTTTCTTTGTTTTAATTAGTATTTAAAAAAATAAAAAAAAATCATAAAAATACAAAATTAACAAAAATAATTTTCTTTTTTAAGAAAATTTTCTTTAATTTAAATAGTTTGTAGGAAAATTATTAAAACTTGTGTAGGGTGATTTTTGCCCAAATTTCAGTTCCGGGCTCGTTTACGAGTTCGACTTTTTCGTTTCTTACCGTTTTGTTCGCTTTTTAACTCCAATTTTGAAATTTTTTACATTTTCTTTTAAGTTAGAATATTTTCAATTTATTTAAATTTTAAAATTAATTTTAGGACTTTATTTTTGAAATTTTTAGTTTTAGCTTGCAATTTAATTCCCCGTAGTCTATAATTGCATGTTTATATTAGATAACCAACATCACACTACGAAGAGTCACTTACACAATGTTATGGATTTTGCCAGTAATTACATCCTTACCATCTCATTTTATGAGGGTTACCTACATAAACACTTCAGGATACCTTGCTAATCACCCACTCGTTGCTTCACTAAGGACTCATTTTAGCAACTCTTGTAAGATACCTATACTACTATCCACTATGTCGGTATACCCCTAAAGTATTTCAAAGTATATAAAAACCTACCAGAAAGCATGTGCCGCTTGAGTACACCAATAATTGGCAAATGTCACATCATCGAGAAACGTGAACAACAAACTCATAATGAGAAGAAATTGAAAACACGCCCGGTAAAAGTAAGATACAATAGTCGCAATTAGCAGTCACAAACTACGAAAAGAAATTTAAGACATAAAGGTTTACACCAGCCCCTGAGTCGAGAATAATATGAACTCCACGGATATGCACCTATTGTCCGGAAGCCTACCACCCTATCCGGTCACCAGCTTGGGTCTTAACATAAGGATACCACTAATAATTGCGAGTAAATTTCCCAAACAAACAAAAAACATACCAATGTTTAAATCTAACACTCCCAGACATATCCTCGAGACATAGGATACATAACCATTCAAACCATGCAATACACCTTGTCTCTAAAAATAAATGGCACCCATAAGTTAATCTTTACTCAAATATAGAAAATAAGGAGAAGAAACCCTATTTTGTCATATGCAGGGCATCTTCGAGAAATGTCTCAATCACTTTCCAGCAACGTGCCTGACAACTCCCTGGAACAAGAAACCGCCACGGGACATTCCATTCCAAGAAGACTTGACTCACCAACCTCTCAGGCAACCTAATTATCTGAACTAGAACTAACTTTGACCCCTGCTACAGGGCGTGAACACTCCCAAGAAATAAATAACCTCAGTGTTCCTACACTAATATCACAAGCACCTATAGTGTTATCGGTGTGTCTCAATTCATCCGGGTTCGACATGTTGCTGAGACAAGAAAATATGAAATAAGGATATAGATATATTTCAAAATACGCGTAGTTAAGCCTGTTTAATGCACATGTAACCCATATTAAGTATATGTATATGGTTAATACACATGTAACCCATATTAAGTATATGTATCTCATATATGTCTATGTCACATGTACCCCATTTTAATATATGCACTCCTTTGATTGTCGATTCCTTTGTGCCCTATTTTAAGAAATCAGCAATGACAGACAGTAGAAGCATAATAAGCATGTTAAGCAGATAAGTAGTTATAGTCTAGCGCTACCAAATGCAACCTAGTTCTCTATAGCTCAGGGCTCTGATACCAATCTGTCACACCCCCAAAATATCAGAGTATAATGGCAACCGAGGGAGTGTGACTTCATGATTATCATACTTCTAAGCAATACAGAACGACCTCTATATGAGACGTTTTAAGAAAACAGATCACTTGAATTAGGAAATAATAAATTGTTTAACATTCAGCGGAAGCATAAAATAGACAATACAACATTGTTTTAAATAGTACAAGTGATCTTCAGATAACGGGAAAATAACTGCAATGCATGAGACTTCATATAGCATCTTCGTTCTTAATACCTGAGAAAACATTGCTAAAGTGTCAACATAAAGTTGGTGAGTTCATAGGTTTGTTTAAGCAGAAAAGTGTAGTGTTTGTGAATCACAAGATTTCATCCACATATGACAATATAACAGATACACGGTCATATAAATCGCATTACTATTGTCTAAGCTCATGACACCGAAGCGTTAACATATACCAACAATAAATGAATGCCCTTGCAGGTGTCTAACCCGGGACACCCGTAATCTGACTCAAATGAAACTGTGTTTGCTTGACTAATGTCAGTCCAAGACAAACAGGGATTGTCAATCCCGATAGATCTATCCATAACATTCACGCTCTCAAAGATTGACGGTTCATGATAAATCGGGCAAATATAGCAACTTGGGTTAAATCGGGATTAAGACCAATCAGTAATGGGTAATTGTACTTGTATTCACACTTTTTTAATAAGCAATGTTCTCACCCCAAAAGATGATTTAAAACAGTAGAGTAGGGGCTATGAAAACTCACCTTGTCGGTTAATCGATGGAGATTGGAAATGGATTAAGGCACGTCAAATGGCGGCTCAGTCAAACACCTAAGTAATTATAACAATTACAGAGTCTACATTCTAAAATTAATGTATGCAATGAATTATGCAAATGGTTAAAAGGCATAGCCGCTATATGGTAACGTTTTACGTTTTCAAAGGGTTGATTAAACCGTTGGCTCTAGGGATGATACACGACTACGCACCTATAAGTGTTTATACCTAATTTAATGTAAATATGGGTTTAAGATCACATGGTCATATTTGTTAATACAATTTAGGTTTTTATAACTATCATTTTAACAACTATTGAATTACATACATGTGTTTATCTCGTTCATTTATATACTCTAGTCATCACTTAAGTCTCGTATAATTATCCATTTTATATGTCGTAGTTCACGTGAAATCGTCTAAATAATCTTTGTAAAACAAAATTTATTTACTTGTATTTAACATTCTTACGTTTCAACGTTTATAATTCAAATCATGTGGCTTCTAAATCATATTTTAAACTCAATTAAGTTTTGAAAATATTTTTAGTGTTAACTAAAATTTACGAGCCAGGATAAACTCGTTTACTTGTTTAAAAGTTTGGTTCCATTGTTAACTATTATAAACCATCGAAAAATATCGTTTCTAACTTATACTTGAAATCAGGCTGCCAACCCAATTGGTGCTCGAACCGAGAGTTCGATAGCTACGCATGAAATATATATCTAAAATTTACAAATGAAAGTAGTATAAATGTTTCTACGTCAACTTGTCGTAACCAAAAGAATATGCACTCTTTTATATTACCAAAATTTATCACATGTATGTATACATTAATCTATGTCCTACCACTTTTGTTTTTCCTTTTTGCTGCTCACTGACGCAACAACAGTGAGTTTTTAAGCTCACTGTTTTCAGTTTCATTTCCACTGTAGCAAGACTCACATGTATATATTATATGTCACGTGTTTCTTCCTTTCTTTTTCCCTTTTTGTTGCCCAACAGTCGTAACAACAGTGAGTTTTTAAACTCACTGTTTTTTGTTTCTCTCCTTCCTCAACGAAACCCACAACACAAAATGTGTTACTACATATTTTCATTTTGCGACTTACAAGGTTAAACAAACAAAGGCTTACATCTAGTTTTACAAGAGCAACTTTTATGCTCTTTAAACAGACGTAACAGTGGCTGCTGTACCACGTTTCCTTTCACGAAACGCAACGCAAAACTAGGGGAAAGTGGTACCCAATCTATTAACTTAGTGGTACGCCTCATGCGTTAGACCGTGACAGAAGGTTTGTGATGTATTGGTACGGACCAACGAACATGAGTCGTTTGTTTTTACTATAGTCTATGACGCACCAATGGTGAGCAAATGGCTCATTGTGGTTCGACTTGGGTCATATGGTCACACCCATGTCATAGGTCGATGTCACATATCAGAAGTTCTACAATATTTTACGTGAAAGGTTTGTCGGGGGATCTTTTGGGTTTCTTGGTCACGACATGCTTAGGGTTTTTACAAGAATTTTATGTTTAATTACAGTGTATGCTAATCCCTAGCGAACCAATATAGCAAGCCTCATATGGTTTTAAGGTCACTAGGGTTTCGTTATTTTTATTACATATGGTACGATATTTACAAATGTTACTTCACGTTGTTATTTTATGTATGACACAACTCAAACTCTTGTAATCATGCTATATTACTAACCTTGCCTGCTTTGCACCATGCAGGTCGTGTATGTGTAGTGCGAAGTCGAGGCTTTTTCGAATGAAACTACAAGGGTATGTGCCATACCATGATAAATGTTAAGCTATAAAAGAAAAACACTTACAAAGGTCCAAGTGCTTGCTAGACAATGAGAGGTGTAGCGGTGACGAGAAGTACGAAACCAATCCTTGGTTACTACTCTTCAAGCCCGACGTTCACTAGCCTTTGAAAACATAACTCCTACTGACTTGTGTAAACTTTGTTTTTAAATTTTTGTTGTGATGAATTTGTTCGTGCATGGTGGCTATTTATACTACAACATGATCACTAGTACGCATGTGAATGACATTATTTATCTATACTATTTGTGCATGATATTATTTTCGATGATTGTTCGTTTCTAACACTATTAGGGAATAGATGGTGTTATTGAATTGAAATGTGAAACAAGACATAGCAGGTAAACAATCTCAAAAAGGTGTAGGCCATTGTATGCAAGAATGAAATGATTGTGTTAGTTTGTTTATTTTGAATTCATATCTACTGGTTGATATTAGAATAAAATATTCGCACATTTGAGTTTTAGAGAGATGAAACGTATAAGTCGACATTATTTATTTAGTAAAGTCTATATATCGGCCCATTTATATATTATTTATTGAAGTATGAACGGGTTCACAAAATAGTATAGTCGTGCGACTTTGCGGCGTAAAAATAAAATATGATCTTTATTGTTACGTGATCTATAAAGTACCCCTTTTTTATCCGTAAATAAAATGATGATTTATGCGCGTTATTGGCTAGCACAAAATGTTGTATGCCGCTTGAAGGATAACTTTTATTGGAAAGGTAACGGTACATTTGAAATGGCTTGCGATACATACTTTGCATAAAGGAACAAAAGTTATTTATTTTTCCGAGGTGCTACAATACAGAAAACCAAAAGAACGACATATTGTATTAATGAAAAAGGGTCTCACCAATACAAGAACAATATCTCATGAACCTAATAAAATCAAATAACATTCAACAAAATCCATGCAACAAACATAAACAAACTCAGGAGCGAACTTCAATGCAATCCTAGCGGTCATTCTAGCCACTTCTCTTAACCTCAATATTCTCATGAAGCTCACCTGAAAATGATGCTTAAAAACGTCAACACAACGGTTGGTGAGAGTCATAGGTTTAAGACACTCAAAACAAACCTTTAAATCCAATTACTGTGATAATTAAAACATAACATAGCAGGACATACATCGTACTATCATACAAGCTAACATGCAATCACATCAATCCACATTGAGACGTTCACGCTCAATCCTCACACAAAACATAACAACAATGAGACGATCACGCTCACTCAAACAACTCACAGTAATAAGACGATCACGCTTACTACCAATCAAATCCATAAATGCCATGAGACGATCACGCTCAAGCACAACAATTCATACCATAAAAGCAAGTAGCACATAACATACAATAGTCACGTATAGCCCATGCATCATTTAAATCACATTATCACAGTAACTAAAACATTTCAAAACCTCTTTGCATCATTTTCACCCCAAGAAAACATAAGAAAAAGGGGCTATGAAACTCACCTGATGCTTAGCTTCCCAAAAGAATCCAACAAAAGCTTCACAAACACTTCACGGATAATCTAAACAATTAAGCACACAATAAGCTACCATCAATTAGGCATTCAACCCAATATGATGTAACCTCAACTATGATGGATATCTAAGCTATCTACCATAGTTCTATACTTGATTTAACCCTTTTCCAACTCCTACATATGCCATTTACACTTCAATGCTACACTTTAAATTTTCTGGTTTTGAGCAGAATTTTATACTCACTTACGCGTCCTAAACGTACCACTTAAACACTTCCACAATTCAAACCAAAATTCACCATGCTACATATATGTCCTATGAACCTCTCATAGCTCTCCCAAAGCCATTACCCTTTTACAAATACCCTTTAGAAATTCATTAATCCAAAGTGTCCAGAATTCGTCCAGAATCTGACCCCCTAAAAGTATGACACTAGATGACCACTTTAGACCTCATTATATGCTTAGAAAAAATTCAGGGGTCACACACAATATATAAACTAACTTCCACGTGATTTAGAGCCTCTAACTAGATGTCTAAGTATTTTTAGAAAAATCAAAACCAAAACTGAAATTCGTCACAGTTTTACACACTGATTTTGTAACGACCTTTTGACCCACTTCCCGACCATAAAAACTCACGAGACCAACTTTGCTGGAAAGTAGACTCTCTGAGGTTATCTCCAGTATGTTGTAAATTGTTTATTTGAATTTTTATGAATGAGTTATGACCTCTACAAGACTGACCAAAATTCTGCAGTAAATTAAAACGACTATATCTAAAGATCAAGCCCTAACCGACTAACCCAATCATGAAAACAATCAAACGAATGATCAAACATGATCTATACATCATAAAATAAACTCCAGAAAATTTAAAACCCTAATTTATTTTTATGATTAAACCTAATCCATCATATTTGGATTACAAGAATTAAAATAAGAACTAGAATTAAACAAAGAATTAGAAAATACCTTAAACCCTAAAAAATTTCTTCTCTGTTTTTTCTCTGGATCGGTCGAACAATAGGGGATTTAGGGATCCTTTATTTTTGTATTTATAGGCCTCCTAAAAGATATTCTATATTAACTCTAATTAGGAATTAGACTTTGGGACACAAATTTTTTTCCTGTTTTCTCCCTTGTAAACCAAACCGATCGGCACCCCCCTTTTATTCTTTTTTTTATTATTAATTACATATTTATTTACAATACCTTAAATTTTAATAAAAACTTTAACTTATTTGACTATACCTTTTTGCTTAAATGAAATTCACTAGACTTTTAAAAATAACTTTTTAACTTTTCATTTTTAACCTAACTTTCCTAAAATAGAATTTTTTACATTATTCTTAACTTACCACTTAAAATCTAAACATATCTTAGATTACTAACACAAAAATACGTATTCGTAATAATACTTACACATTTAACACAGAAATGCTCAAATCTCAATAATCATTTCCTTGTCACTCAAAAGTGAACAAAATAAACTCAACCAATTTCACCACCATTCCAATCTCATTGAGATGATCACACTCAATAGATTGATTACCAATACCTCACATAACCCACATAAACTCATTTAAACACACAGAATCACATACACCATATATTGCAACAGGCATATAAGTCAATACTAACGGTTTAACTAACCTGCTCGAATCATGGTTGTCACATAAATGTTGTACTATCCCAACTCAACTGAAAACTATGTGACTGTTTGATTCTATTTCCAACAAATTAGATTAGTAGAATTCAAAGAAAATGTCCAAGGGTCAAACAAGATGAATTCACTTGAGTCCAATTATCTTACCTTAGATGATTCAAATGGCGCCTCTGGTAGTTGCAGCCTTACTTGCTTCGAATCCCCCTTAAATTGAATTCCAAATTTCCTAAGTAGTTGAACATCATCTCTCTTGAGTGTCTTCAATGTCTGCACCAATCACACAATCACAAAAAGAGTAAAACTCAGAGTGCGCATAAAAAGTCACCACAAAGATAATTATGACCAAGATCAAGGCTTGAGAGCCAAGTCTCTCTTAACTAATTATAGACATACCTGGCGACAATTGACCACTCGCTATTTTACCTTCCTAATACACCAAAACTCATTATCCGACATTATACCGCTCATAACAAACTGTTGATGAAGTTTCATCAATTCACTACAAAAAACGATCTATATTAGCCCTTAACTTGTGAAAATAGATGATTTTTTTGAAATTAGAAACTTGCTTGTCCTCCTCCAAAAACTTTTTTCAAAGCTGCATTTTGGCTGAGCTAATATGAGTAATCTTTTTAGACGCCCCGGGAGAGGTGACAACTTTATCTGTTGAGTAAGAAAGTTACAGATCAAAATTTAAGTACAATAGCGCATAATATGTCAATAATGCAAACTATATGATAACTAATAAGTTGAAATAAATAAGTACCGGATTTTTTATGTTCACTTGCACGAGTTGATGCTGAGTTTCCATAAGGACCAGGATTATGAACACTAGAAGAATCATTAGCAACCTGCAATCATTTATCATTAAAACATGATAATTATATGTTCAAATATTAATAAATAAATTAAACTCCTTTATGATTACCTCGGTGTTTGTAGTATTCAAGACATTTGAAAAATCCTCATTTGAATTATGATTTTTGTACTTTGCCATAAATTGTAAAATAGCAGTTTTATTTTCTTTCATTTCTTTCATTTCAATATGTTGCCTTTCTTTCAGATCCTTCAATTCGACTTCAAGTTCGTTGATTTTAGCCTTTAACATTGGCACTTGAGAAACGCAAGATCTTTTGGACCTAGGCAATCTGATATTTGGCCCTACGCATCGAGTATAAGCTCATTTTTCTTTTCCTTTAACTCTAGCCAAGTCATCGTTGCTCCAATCAACTATCCCATTACCTGTAGTTGTATTACTTGTGCTTGTAGTGACATCATTGGTTGTATTACTTGTGCTTGTACTGGCATCATTCAGTAGTTCTTTCTGAATGTGGTTTTCAAGTTCAAAGTTAGTACATAAAAATACTAATACAAATAAGTCGAAAGAAAAAGACTTAGATATACGTACGATAACTTTTGCAGCAGTTGCGTTGACAATGCTTCCATTCTTTTTCGTGCAACTCATGATGTATAGAGTTCCACGTGTTGGTAGAACGCCTGTTTTCTTTTTCTGCAATATCAAGCGTATGCGTATGATTCATCATTTAACAAATTCAATGCAATTACTATACATGATATTAAAACAAAAACAAAAATAGCATCACCTCTTCATCAGCTAGCCTAGCGAAAGATTTGGTCCCCAACGCGTGAGGCTCATATGACTTAGAACAGACAATCTTCTTCTTCTCACTAATAGCCTGCCAAACCGGTACTAATCGTCAAATTATATGTGTTATTCATCTGTGTAACCAAAACTTGATACCCTTTCATATAAGGTCTTCATTATAGCCTGTGGATAGCTACATACATACATATATACATGCACGTGCAGATGTTCCTTGTTTGATTCAAGAAATTTCCCGTAAACAAAACCATGCACACAAGATCAAAGACCCCAAAAGCAGCGGGTATGACAGTCATGCCTTATTATGTTTTACATTTTATTTCTCTCCTATACTGAATGCATACATCTTAAGGGTCGGTAGACTACGCCCACCATTTCATTTGACATTAAAACCAAAATAATCACCAAACGGTACTAAACACCATTAACAGGACATGTTCTCCTATGTTTGTAATAACTATGATATATAACGAATCAATATTTAAAGATTTCAACTTTTGGTGAATCGGTGAATATATATTACTCCAAACAATATGTACATAATCGGCTGTCAACCATGAAATGGACATGCCCCAAACAACATCAGAAGAACGTAACAGATTATAAAGGAAACATACAGACTATCAAAACAACAGCTAGCTTTAAGTGATCTTAAGCATTGGATGAGGCTTCCTTTGCTTTGCATATATATTCAGCTTATGTGAGCGGAAGCTGCATAATGTCTGAATATTGAGTGTTTGGGTTAAGGGAGGAAATATAGTCTGGTGCTTAGGATATCCTGTAAAGCATCGTGAATTGGTAAACCTAGACAAGTAACCAACAATCATGTTACACTTACAAGCATCAATGACGTGTAAAACTCCTCAGGTAAGACCGTCTCTTAGCAAATAGGTTATACTCAGAATTACAATAACTGATATGACAAAAATAAGAATGGTTTCGGGGACTCAGAATGTGGACATGCTTAACGCGGAAACTGTGCACATGCATTTATCATCTACTATGTCTAAATCATCAATATATATCCCAAGGCATGAATCGGCAACTTCCGACTTTGGCCTGGCTAGAAAGTCTCTACAGTGCTAAATTGAAAAAAAACTGTGCTGAACTAAGACTCCGTATACCATCGCCTATTACCTTGAACATCACATAGTTTACATTTCTTCTATACACAATGTACAATGTGCTGAACTAAGACTCCGTGTACCATCGCCTATTACCTTGAACATCACATAGTTTACATTTCTTCTATACACAATGTACAATGTGCAGGCCTCTGCACACAGTCAGATGTATATAGTATGGTGTTTTAGTGTCTAAGCAATGTGTCACCATCTATAATAACCGAAAGGTAGAAAAATGCAGTAAACAGCTTAAGAAAACTAAGCTACGAGCTAAAATAAACAGTAAAATACACGGGGTGACCGAGTCTTTTTCTAATATCTAACAATCTCCCCCTAAGGGAGGTCACCTGTTGGAAACACGAAAAGTGTCGGTCACTTCCAAAGTTGTAATAGTCTTAGCTCGTAGTTAAGTATAAGGATTAGATTAGTAATCTAGTCCGGCCCAAGGTCCATGGGTGGCCCAACTCCAGCCCATGGGCCGGCCATGGTAGTATTTATACACCCTCTCCTTGTCTTGGAGAGGGTTGGTTGTTCATTTTGGTTGTTCCATCTGTTTTCATACATTCATAATACATTCCTCCATTCCATCCAAGTTTCTCTAACAATCCAACCCACATCTCACTTCTTGTTCTTGGTTGATTCATTAGATTACTAGTATTCTACATTCTCCCATTCGGGATCCTACTAATAAGCCTGCGTCTCCACCTACCCCGCCTGATCAGACCGTTATTTTTGAAGTGCCATTAGTGTTTAGCCCTGTAGCTAGACCATCAACTGTACGAGACCAATGATTCTCTCGAGTAATGCACTTCCCTTGGATATGTGTGAAAAATTTTTTTTGGGGGGGCCCATAATTCTGGGTATGACGTTAGCAGCACACCGTGCTATCGATTGAGCTGTCATTCCCGTCATGTTTATAAATTCAGCATATTCATGCCCTAATTTATTTATCATGGTTCATTACCGGAAAATCTATGAAAAGCATTTCCGCTTTAAAAGCACGTACCTACTATTGGCATGGTTTGTGAAGGTTTTTTCGGCTACCATTCATGCCACCACTTCTGACGTTTCTTCTATTCCTGATGCCAGTCGTTTGTTTCCGAATTTCAGGACTGTATGTCAGAAGAACTTCAGGAATACCTCCTATTCGCGATGTTTAGTTTAACATTGAGCTTTAGTCCCAGGAGCTGAGCCAATCTCCAAAGCTCCTATCGCATGGCACCTGATTGAGTTAAACGGTTGAAGGATCCAGTTACAGGAGTTTGTTGAGGCGAGTTTTAATTCGCGCCGAGAGTATCGCCATGGGGTGCACCGGTTCTGTTTGTCAAGAAGAAGGACAGTAGCATGAGAATATTATCGACTACCGTAATTGAATAAGACTCAACCATTCGTAATCGTTATCGTCCCCTTCCACGTACGATGATTTATTGAATCAGCTCAGGGCGCTAAACATTTTACAAGATTGATTTTACGATCTGGTTTATCATCAGTTGCGAGTGAAAGAACAAGACAATTCCAAACTGCTTTTTCGCACATGTTTATGGTCATTATGAATTCTTGGATTTGCCTTTTGTCTCACGAATGCTCCACTGTATTTATGGAACCTATGAACGATTTTTCATGAATTCTTAGACAAGTTCGTCATCGTGTTCATTGATGATATTCTGGTTTTCTCTAAGTCTAAGGAGGAACACGAGGAGCACCTCCGCACTGTGCTACAGATTTTACGACAGGAGAAATTATATGCCAAGTTTTCCAAGTGCGAATTTTGTTATGATAAGGTGGGCATTTTCCCTGTCCACATTGTTTCAGCCAAAGAATACTATAGATCCGGCGAAGGTTTAGGCTATCACCAAATGGCCAATACCGACGTCCTGTGACCGAAGTACGGATTTTCCTTGGATTTAGCAGTTATTACCGCAGATCGTAGAGGGTGTTTTCTCCACGATTAGCCCTTACCCTTAACTAAGCTTATTGCGAAAGGGTGAGAATTTGTATGGAACAAGAGCGCGAAAAGAGCTTTGAAGAGCTTAGCAAACTTTGGTTTCGTCGCCTCATCTTACTCTCCCATCTGGTTCAGGTGGATTTCAGATTTATCAGTGATCTTCAAAGAAAGGTGTTGGTTTGTACTCTGCACATGGGAAAGTGATTGCCTATGCCACACGACAACTAAAGCCCTAAGAGGTGAACTATCCTACTCATGATCTGGAGTTAGCAGCCGATGCTCCTCACAAAATTTGGAGACACTATCTTTAAATGCAGTCGTGAGATATTTTTACCGATCATAAGACCTAAATATATCTTCAGCAGCGAGAATTAAATATGAACAGAGGCGTTGGTTGGAGTCTATTGAAGGATTAATGACACCAACATTCAGATACCATCCGGTAAAGCAAATGTTGTGACTGATGCATTGAGTAGGAAGTCATAGTATACTGGTATCAAGGTGGAAGAAGAGATTATTCGTGACCTTGAGCGTTTGGATATCGAATTATGTGTTCGTGGACAGATGGTTTCTGGGCTAGTCTGAGGGTTGAGCCTAACCTAATTTCACATATCAAGACAGCTCAAAAGGAACGACGAGAAATCTGGGCAACTATTCAAATATTGATCAGGCAGACCGAGTTTCCCCCGCGTTGATGACGATGGCATTTTAATGGCAGGGATCCTAAATAATGCGTACCAGAGGATCCTACACTTCGAGAAGCCTTGATGACTGAGGACATAGTTCTCCATTTTCAATCATCCAGGTTCGACGAAGATGTACCACGATCTCAAGCAACACTTTTGGTGGAGTGGTATGAAACGCGATGTGGCTACGTTTGTGTCAAAGTGGTTTAATAATATGTCAGCAGGTTTAAGATTGAACACCATCGATGCGAGAGGGTTATTGCAACCGTAGATATTCCTGTTGAAGTGTGGACGAAATATCCAGGATTATTGTTACCCAGAAGGGTTACCACGACTCATAGGAAGCACATGCTATCTGGGTTGTTGTAGAACGTTTTGACTAAAATCGGCACATTTCTTTCCTATCCCCGTAGGATACCCAACCCCCGTTAGTAAAATAGCAGAAAGGTTCCATAACAAGAAATGTTCGATTACACGTACTCCATCAGCGATCGTGTCAGACAGAGATCCACGTTCACAGTCCTCGTTTCTGGAAAGGTTACAGAAAGCTTCTGGGGAACCAGGCTTAAGTTTAGTACAGCTTTTCATCCTGAAAAGGAACCCCGACGGACAAGTCGAAGCGTACGATTCACACATTAGAGGATATGTTACGTTACATAGTGCTTTAGAATGGACAGGAAATAGGATGACTATATATGTCTAGTGGATTGTCTACAATAAAACATTTGCAATCAGGTATTAAATGCGCTCCATTTGAGATGTTGTATGGTAGGGAAATGTCCTGCTCCTATTTGTTGGGATCAGGTTTGGTGAACGTATTCTTGAGGGAGTTCCGGAATGATTGAGGTGATAATAAAAGGTCTCGCACGCCAGGTGAAAAGCTTAAGGAAGCTCAGACTCGTCAGAAGAGTTACGCTGACAGGCATCGCAGAGCATTAGAGTTCCAGCCGGGTGAGCATGTTTTCTTGAAAGTATCACCTACACGTGGAGTCAGGCGTTTTGGTATTAAGGGCAAGCTTAGTCCTCGTTTCATAGGACCGTTTTGAAATTCTTGATCGCGTGGTGAGGTATCCTAACGTTTGGCGTTACCGTCCTCCAGTCTATCTCATGTCCACAATGTAGTTTCATGATCATTACTCAGAGTTACAATTATCATCCTCTTCACGATATCTCTTAACCCTTCGATCAGATCCGTGAGGATTATCTTACACCGGAAGAGCCTGAGTCTATTCTAGACCATCAAGGTCAGAGTATGAGGAACAAGACGACTCCTTTTGTCAAAAAATTCTTGGAGTAATCATCCCGAGCGGGAAGCCACTTGGGAGATCGAGAGTCTAATACGGACTTCTTATCCTCATTTTCTTCTTCCATGAGCTGTAATGTCCTTTCACTGTATCATGTATTCAATTCGAGGACGAATTATTCTTTTAAGAGGTAAGAATTTGTAGAACCCTAAAATCAGAACAAGTGCAAAATTACCAAAATGCCCCTAATGTCAGAAAATTTAATAAAAGCATGAATAAAATTCAATCAAGTGTTATAAATTATAAAATACATCATGTGACAAGTATGAAATTTTTTTTAAGATTATAATAACTTATATTATGCAAGAAAAATAATAAATATTATATATGTAGTTATTTAGCCGAAATTATGTATTATTATATACTTATACAAATAAATTAAATACATTAAATCAAGGATAATATTAAGATAAATTTTAATAATAATAAAGATCAGATTTTATCCCTCTCAACCCAAAATTTCGGCATTTTCCTTGTATATCTTTTTCCTATACCATTTTTTCTATTGTAAATATCTTAAAAACCATTTCCAAAAACCCTAAACAATTAAAGTGGCGGCACCATTATTTTTTCAGCAGAAACGAGTATAAAATTTTAAGGGTTCTTTGGAGTACAAGGGACTAAGAAAATATTGTTCACAATTGGTTTGAAGCGTGATTCGATTTATGGTGGATTCTTTGAATTCAGAAATACCTAGCCCAACTCAATAATTCATAAATCATCCATAATTATTCAAGGTATTTTCATAACTCATTTACATTAAAAACATCTGATATGTTCATGAGAATAATTACCATGCACATTATTTGATTTATTAAGCTTAACAATGATCTAAACCCTAAATAATTCAAGAATTGTATTCGGGCTCTAAATAAATTTATACTTTCGATTAATAATTTTTAATGACTTGGTATATATCATGTATGAACAGATAAAATGTTAGAAAAATGTAAAAAAGATTTTAGATAATTATATGTGGAATTGTCTAATTCTTGCCGATTTGAATTAAGAAAGAAATGAAGGAATAAATTAGGAAAACGAATTAGGTTAGGGTTATATATTTTTCCCAGGAGTCCAATACATGCTAATGATGTATAGAAAAAATTATGTAATTATTGGGGGAGAAATCTAATAATGGGTTTTGTGCATTTATTGTTACCCCATTTGTGTTTTTAAAAGTAATAAAGGAGGTGTTTTGTAATTTCTGAAACTTTGGGGCTGATTATGGCATGTTAATATAATGTATAGATTCTGTGAAAAATAAGTGGAAGGGTATAAATTGTCATTTGATAATTGTTATGGGTTAAACATGATTAATTATATATAATATATATATAATTCGAATTGTATTTAAAACTGAGGGACTAAAAGTGTAAATTATGAAAAGTACAAGGTATGATCAGTAATTAAAGTATTAAGTATGAAAATACCATATTTGATATTATAAGGGCTTGTTTTTTGCAAAAAGGTAATTAAAGAATAATTTTAATTAAATTAATAACAAAAAGGGCTAATACGTAAATTATTAAGAAAAAGATCCAAGGATTTGGATTGTAAATACAGAAATAGAAACCTGCTAATTATAGAAACATGCTATTTATGGAAACTTACTATTTATAGAAACCTGCTATTTTTAGAAAGTCTATTGTTGGGAAGTTTAATTATGGAAACTTATTAAATCAGGGAAGTTATCATTTATGGAAAGTTAATTAAGGAAAGTCTATGTTTGGAAACTTACTATAATTAGAAGCTGCTATTTTTGGAAAGTACCCAATATAACAAGGAATTATCTACAAAATCATGAAACAATTATAATCATGGAATATTTAATTCAGGGAACGTACTAAATCAAGGAATCATGCAAAAAATAGAAAGTAACTAAAAATTAGAAAGTTACTAAAAATGGAAAGTAACCTAATCATGAACAAGAAACATATATATGTCCTTTAACATGTAGAAACGCATTAAGCAGAGTAGCTTCCCTCTTCTTAATCCATCCCTCTTTCCGTTATTGCTGACATAAGGTACGGATATTCATCCTTTTATAAGGACATTCTTTCTATTCCATGATTCATCCCCAGAAACTGCTATTGCTTCCCCATTTTTATGTCTGTTTTGCCAATGATCCATTAACATGTTTGATTTCATGACCTTATTCTATGCCCGAGGCTAATATACGCATGACAATGATTTACAGACTTTACCACCTAGTCCATAGGAGGTACCAATCCCGTAATCCACATGAGGCACCTGTGTCAAGACTCTTCTCCGCGTTGAAGTGATTTCACGCGGAGGCGTCCTTTTCATGTTACCAGATTATATTTTCATGTTTTGGCCATTATTATTCAGAGGCGATGGGTGCATCCTAGTTTACATGTTTTACACGTTCAGGGTGATGGTTTGGTGTGTGCTCTACATCCATTCACATTGAGCTCGATCCGCTCCCACCCATATTATTATAAGAGGTCACCCCTCTATTACATGTTGAGGCAGCCCCTCTATTATATGCATGTATTCACGATATTATTGTTATGACATGTATGATTATATGAGCTCGTGGGCATTCCTTATTATTTATGTTTATAAATGATATCTCATGATATCTTTGCTTCACCCCCCCCTCAACGTTACCACGTTTTACATGTTTATTTCCTATTCCTTCACGATGTATTCTCCAGGTTTCCTCATGACACTCATGATCTTTTCCGCTGCTTTATACTTATTTACCAGATTCATACATATAACTTACATGTTATTATATACGTTCCACTGAGCGTTATGCACAGCCGTATTTCCTTTCTCTTTCTATACGGCAGTATGATCTAAGAGGAGATTGGCTTGAGTTGTGCTTAGAATGACCATTTTAGCTTTCTTGCTTTTATCGCAAGACACTTTTGATGAGTCTATACTATCTTGGACACATGTTTTAGTCCTATAGAGACTTCTTTTACGTTATTCAATGTTGATACTCAAATTCGGAGCCGATGTTTGATTCCGGCTTTCCACTTGTTCTATGTTTTATCATTTATGACTTTATTGCCTTTATTATGCTTTGATATGACACCATGATTATGACGTTTTGGCCTACTCTCCGGAGCGGGTTTGGGTCGTTACATCCTTCATGTACAGCCTCGTCAGTTTTTCTGTTGAATCCGTCTCCTTCATTGGCAAAAAGTGCGCAGACTTAGTAAGACGATCAACAATGACTCAAATCGAATCGTATCCTGCTGCCGTTTTGGGTAGTTTGGTGATGAAATCCATTGTTATCTTCTCCCATTCCCATTCTGGTATATCAGGTTGGAACAATAACCCAGAGGGCCTCTGATGTTCGGCTTTAACCTTAGTACAAGTCAGGTATTTGCTAACATATGTGGCGATGTCAGCCTTCATGTTTGGCCACCAATATAACATCTTCAGGTCATGGTACATTTTGTCGGATCCTGGATGAATAGAATACTTTGACTTATGCGATTCATGCATAATCAAAGATCTCGTGTCACCGTAACATGGTAACCAACTCCTATTATCCAAGCATAATGTTCCATCAGCGCGGGTTTCTAAACTACTTTAGGCATGCACGTGATATCTTCAGGCTCAAGGTTTTTATAACCCTATTGAGCTCAAAACTAAGATACCAGGTACTATAGAACTAAAAACAGATAAAATGTATAAAATCCTATAAGCAAATAAGCCAAAATCAATAAACTAACAACTATGCTATATTTTTTTTAGTTTTTAACAGTTTTATATAAAAAAATAAAAAATAAATGAAAACTAAGATCCAAACTAACTAAAGAACATATTAAGCATTGATAATCAAATATAAGTAGAGAAAAGCTAATAACAACAGAAATAAGCAGGCAATAAGCAACTATAAGCTGAAATGTAAAGTAAGGCTTTAAAAAGGAAAAATGAAAAATTTACAAGAGCCTTTGCTCTAAACAAGGCTAAGAATAAGCTCAAGTTAGCTATCAACAAGCTCTAGCTTATCACAAGGATAAGCTAGTAAAGTCCAATAAGCTCTTCCAGGGTAAGCTTATCATCTAAAGCAACCAAATCCATCCATAGCATATGTATTAAACTTGATTTTAGATTTAAGTAAAGTTAATGACTGAATTTAGTTTAATCTAAGCTTAGAGACTTAGATGAGCTTGAGATGAGCTTATTAGAAGCTTATGAAACAGTAACAACTTATTTATCAAAGTTTATATGTAAGTAAGCTTTGGGAAAAGTAAGAGCATAATAAGGAAACTTGATTTCTATTAATAAAACAACTGATCACAATACTAAAAATTGAAATGACATTAAGTAAACAATAAGCTAAAACATTTTTAAAGAAAAATCACAAAAGATAAATTTTATAAGCTGAAAATTTAAAAAAAATCTATCTCCCTTTCTCCTGTGAGTGAGAAGGTCTTGTATTTATAGCTGAGAGAGAAACTTCTAGGTCTCTCAACATACTCCTCCAAGCTTTGATCTCGTCCCTTCCTTTAATGCCAATTATTGGATCCTTTGTTTAAGCCGTTGGATCAAATAAGTGAGCACACGGATTGCCAACGTGGAAATCCGTGTGCCAGAGTACTTGTGCTTATTTACCAAAGGTTTTCGTGCAAAAATATCCTTCATTGTGTGTTTCCTTGCATCCACGTGTGTCCTCCTTGATTTATTTAGACCAATAGAAGGGTTTGGTGACGTCTAACTTTGTCAGCTCATAGTTTAGTACTTGAATCTTTGTTCCATGTCATCAATTGGGATTTACCCTTTGATTTTAACGGGTAATTAATTGAAGAAGATGATGAACAGTAAAAAGGGACTCGCGCCCTTTTTAACTGTTTTTGAAAGTTGGGTAAGTTTGACCAAGGGGGATGTTTTGACTTAGGCCCTGGTATAAAAGGAATAGGCTTGGTGAAAAGGGCTTGGTTATAAGGTTTATAGCTAAAAGAGATAACGACCGTTATCTCTTTTATAAAAAGGAGATAACGGTGTTAGGGTTTAGGGACTTATGGTGAAATTTGGTTTAACATTTAGGGCATTTTGGGTATTTTGAGGGTTTTGGCATTTTGTAGGTTGACCAAGAGTTGACTTTGTTGACCTTTTGCTAGATTCTTCCGGCTCTTGTGCACTCTATCCGTTCCCGTGTCCATGTTTGTCCGGCTTTGACTGTTTTCTTGTGATTTTTGCACTATCCGTACCTACACATTCACAAACAGCAAAATACACAAATACAAGCATATTTTTACACATTTTGATCATTTAAGGGCCATTTTGGATATAATAAGGATATGTGATTTCTCACATATCAAGCGTATTTCTCTCTTCAGGATAGTGATGATATAAATTGAAACACCAAAGTCAACTAAGTCTCGGATGTCACAATTATTCCCTCTAAATAGTCGAAATGATAACTCCAAAGTCAACTAAGTCTCGGAAGAAGTCATTTCTTCCTACAGGATACTGACAATCTAAAGGAATCATCATACCTATGTGTACCTCTTCTATCATATATACCTACTTCTTTTAAGAATACGCTTAGGGATTGACCGGTCGGGTAAAACATTAATTGAATCAGACATAATTCTTCTCACGTTTTAAATAATTATACTCCCAACACTTCCCCCTGGGGACTCAAATGATGCATACTGACTAATGACGAGATGTCTCTTCCACCATGAGATTGAAATAGTGCACCCAAAAGATTCAAAAAGGCCTAAAATTAAAAGAAGCTAACCTCAAAAGACAAAAGAAGCAAACCTCAAAAGAAGGCCAAGGACACTATCAAGTATACATCTACTCCTTCCCCCTTGCTGGTTTTGACACGTCAGAATCAGCAAAACCTTGTACACACACATACTCGAGAACGTGTTTGAAGAATCAATATATCTTAGATCTATTCCGTGAGAATCAACTTCAAGGTCTTTAAAACTATGTAATTATTTCCAAACATTCCTAAGTCTTTTACAAACTATGAGGTGTTGGCAATATTGATCGAATGTAGTTTAAGGCCTGAATTCACTAAGTCTCAAATTGCAAATAAGTCCATAAAGATTTAAACAAATGACATCTAAAGCACTTGTAGTTAATATAAATTAACTCCCCTTGAAATTGTTATCCGTCATTATCAAAAACTTTATCCGTTTATTCCGTGACTTATTTTGAAAGACCGTTTTAAAAGATTATTTGATGACGCTTTCTCCCCCTCAAATAACGACCCGTTTTCTATTTAAAGAGCTGTTGTCATTGTTTGAGTGGTCGAATTGTCTTTTAAAATCCTTTTGTGATTACTGAAAACACTGATTCATTGTGAAGACAACTTTTTACCAATAAAAATAAATTTCTCTTTTATTTTTACTCATTAGCGCACTGACCGTACACTAATGGTAATATAGGATGCAGGGTTGTGATGCAAAGTAATCACAAGCCTTTTGCATGTCATAAAGTAGACCATGCCGGAAGATTGAATTCCTGGTTATGAGGTTTCTCAAAAAAAAGGTTTTTACTTTTGAAATACTTGCTTGAAGATGATGACCGTGGTTGCTTTCTGAGAATAATTGCAAGTATTTGGCATGTTTTGAAAACATTCGAATTCTGATCGTACTTCATTTGCAGGCCTCTTATCATTATTGATGACATTTCTAAGACCATAATGTTATCGATTTTTTGAAGGACATGCCATTATTTACTCTTTTTATTTTTCCTTCATTTTTAATTTTTTCTTTGGGTTTTATGAATATTATTTTTTTGTATTTTGTTTTTATATATAAAAATTCAGAAAAATGAAAAAATCTTTTTAGGGTTTTTATGGTTTTAATATATATGTAAACCCCAAAAATGTAGTCGCATCGGATAAGGGTCGGGGCGTGTTACTTCTCAGATCAAATAAACACAAGATAAATATGAAGAACGCCAAAAAAAAGTCATTTAAACTGATACATTAGATTTAATAAAGTATGTGTTATAAATGCCCGAAGTTTAACTGTTTACTTGTTATTATCTACAAAGAATTTCCTGCCCATAACAGATAATACACAATGGTTAATGCGATAAATCTTTAATGCATGTCTTCAATATATAAACCACCAATGTATCACCTTGCCACCTCGTGCTTAATGACTCCTGAAAAATATTAATTTAAAAGTTCAAACATAAAGTTGGTGAATTTTCATAGGTTTTTGTAAATGTATAAGCATGACCGCCAAGACTTTTCCCGTGATAATGCAACAGTATGCAGACATCACAAAATGTAATTACGTTTTCCTAAGCTCATTGACTACGAAGCTCGAATAATATGAAATACAATATATAAATATTGCCTACATTGCCCGCTGATGATGTTCAAACCCGTAACATCCAAAATCCGACATGATATACGTTCGTTTCCAGTGATAAGCTAGTCTCTCCTGTGTAATTCGGGGAGGTCAATCTAAATAGATCTATCCTATAATCATTCGTGTCTTTTCGGTTTTTTTATGTTTTTTTTTTATTGTTTCTCAATTGTAGGGTTGCTCACATTCCAGTAATTAACAGTTATGATCCATGGGCATAATGGGTTATCGCTACTTAGGCAAACGTAACAGAAAAACTTAGAAAATGACATTGAGGATGAAACTTTAGAAATTGACGAAGTAGTTAATATTAAGGAATCTAGGAACCATCCATTAGAAAATGTGATAGGAAACCTTAATCAAAGCACTCTTAGGTCACAAGCCTAAAAACAAAGTAACTTCTTTTGTTTTATACCAACTATAGAATCTAAGAATGTGAACGAAGCCTTAACGGATGAATGTTGGATGATTGCTATGCAAGAAGAATTAAATCAATTCGTTGCAAACAATGTTTAGGAGTTAGTACCACAACCTAAGAATATGAAAATTATAGGAACTAAGTGGGTGTTTAGAAATAAGTTAGACGAGAACGGTGTCGTTTCTCGAAATAAGGCTAGGTTAGTCGCCCAAGGCTATAATCAACAAGAGGGCATCGATTATGATAAAACTTATGCCCCAGTTGCTAGATTAGAGTCTATTAGAATATTATTAGCTTATGCTCGTGCTTTAGATTTTAAGCTATTCCAAATGAACGTAAAAAGTGCATTCCTGAACTGATTAATCAATGAGGAGGTATACGTGGCACAACCTCCGGGATTCATTAATTTTGAATAACCGAATCATGTTTATAAACTAAAGAAAGCTTTATGTCACACCCCCAAAATATCAGAGTATAATGGCAACCGAAGGGGCGTGACTTCATGATTATCATACTTCTAAGCAATACATAACGACCTCTATATGAGACGTTTAAGAAAACAGATCACTTGAATTAGAAAGTAATAAATTGTTTAACATTCAGCGGAAGCATAAAATAGACAATACAACATTGTTTTAAATAGGACAAGTGATCTTCAGATAATGGGAAAATAACTGCAATGCATGAGACTTCATATAGCATCTTCGTTCTTAATACCTGAGAAAACATTGCTAAAGTGTCAACATAAAGTTGGTGAGTTCATAGGTTTGTTTAAGCAGAAAATGTAGTGTTTATGAATCACAAGATTTCACCCGCATATGACAATATAACAGATACAAAGTCATATAAATTGCATTACTATTGTCTAAGCTCATGACACCGAAGCGTTAACATACACCAACAATAAATGAATGCCCTTGCAGGTGTCTAACCCGGGACACCCGTAATCTGACTCAAATGAAACTGTGTTTGCTTGACTAATGTCAGTCCAAGACAAACAGGGATTGTCAATCCCGATAGATCTATCCATAACATTCGCGCTCACAAAGATTGACGGTTCATGATAAATCGGGCAAATAGCAACTTGGGTTAAATCGGGACTTAGACCAATCAGTAATGAGTAATTGTACTTGTATTCACACGTTTAAAATAAGCAATGTTCTCACCCCAAAAGATGATTTAAAACAGTAGAGTAGGGGCTATGAAAACTCACCTTGACAGTTAATCGTCTGAGATTGGAAATGGATTAAGGCACGTCAAACAGTGACTCAGTCAAACACCTAAATAATTATGACAAAGTCTGAGTTTACATACTAATACTTAATGCAATGAATTATGCAATTGGTCAAAAGGTTTGGTCGTTTATGAGTTAACGTTTTATGTTTTCAAAGTGTCGATTAAACCGCGGCCCTAGTGACGACTTTACAATTATGAGTATCTACACAGAATCTGTTAATATTACTATGTGTCGCACTTATATTTACAATTTCGTATGGTTTTATATCTAATAAATGTAAACAGTATTTGTATGTTATTAAGTACATGTATCTTCCCATCGCGTTTGTTTATTTATATCGTCGTCGTCAACTAATTTGCTACAACTTATTTACTTATATTTAATATTCTCTCGTTTCATGGTTTTTAAATCGTATGGCTTTTAAATTTATATTTTAAACTCAAATAAGTTTTTGAAAATATTTTTGGTGTTAATTAAAATGTATGAGTCAGGACAAACTCTCTTACCGGTTTAAAAGTTCATTTTCCTTCGTTAACAATTATAAAGCATCGTAAATTATCGTTTCTAACTTATATTCACTAAAATAAATATACTTGTAAAACTAACTACACTTGTTATCAATTCGTCACCCATTTGGAGCTCGAACTCATAGCTACGCATATATATATATATATATCTTTGTCAGAAATTGCAAGTGAAAATATCTTGATTGGTCTCTATGTTAACTTGTCATCAAAATAATACATGCATCTTTGTATATTATAACTTATCACGTGTATGCACTCTATAATTCATGTCCTACTATTCTTTCTTGCTTTCTTTCCGGCTGTACACCTGACGCACACAACAGGAGGTTTGACAACCACTTTTGTGGTGTCATTTGCTTCCACTCACCTGCCCTTAATAATACATATATATAGGTTTTCTTCTAGGTTTCCTATATAGATTATCACATGTATATATATGTATATGGAGTACATGGTTTGCATATTTTCTGGTTTCCCTTTTTGTTGCCCATCAGACGCTCAACAGTGAGTTTACACTTACTGTTTTTTCCCTTCCTGCCATCTTGGTTAAACAAACAGACGCAACAACATGCAGGTTTTTGTTTTATATATTATTTAAACATGAGCGTGACTTAGGTGATTAACAATTTGAGGACTATGCTTCGAGATACCAGTGACCTCTCGTTTCATGTAGAGCATGCAGCCTCAACAGCAAGCAACGCTTGCCATTATTCGTTACTTTGCATGCGACACAAGTGAAGGTTTATGTTTCGAAACGATGCGCACGGAGTGCTCTTTCTTGCAACGTAAATGACGTACTCATAACGAGCAAGACTCGGCTGTAGTATGCACCTACAATGAGCAACATTTGGCTGGGGTTTGTCTTGGGTCTCGTGGATATGCCCCGTTGCACATCACAGCTACCATATGAGGGTTTTCCTCATTATTTCATGTGAAAACCCTAACGGTTCGCTAACCCTCTTACGGGTCAAACATTTGGTCACGTCCACTTATAGTTCTTGCTAGGTTTTTGGCCTCGTCACTAGTACTATAAGCGTTTAAAGTTAATAAAATTCTTCTGGTTTCGTTATGTATGATATGGCATCTACAAGTTTTATTACAGGTTGTTGTTTCATGTGTGATACCTTGTTTACAAAAGTTACTTATATGCATATCGTTATCTCATAACCAGGATGTTCATAGGTGTACGTATATATATATTGGACATGTTTGGTTATAGGTTGTGTATCATTCATGCAAAGTCAAGACTAGTCGCATTTTGGTTTTGGTCGTAGATTAGGCTACAAAATGGATGACATAGTACGATAAGCATGATTAATGTTAGGCTACAAGGATGACTTACAAAAGTCCGAGTATTGCTAAATGGGTTGAGGCGTGCCGACGACGAGAAGCTTGAACCATTCCCTTAGTTAATACCACTTCAATCCCGACGTTCACTAGCTCTTGAAAGCTTACTCCTACTGACTTGTGTAATCTTTGTTTTCAAGTTTTAGTGTGATGAAATAGCTCGTGCATGGTGCCTATTTATACTTCAAGGTAACTACTATCTCTTTGAGACCATGCATATGAATGATATAATTCGTATATACTATTTGTATATAATACTATTTGTGATGATCACTCTTTTATAATACTGTGAGGAATAGTTACTATTCGTGAATTGAATTGATATTGAAATTGAAACGTAACATGTGAATAGCCTCAAAAGGTGTAGGACACTATATGTAAGAGTGAAATGATGATGTTGGTTCATTCATTTTGAATTTCACTGATTGACTTTTACATAGCATTTGCGCATTTGAGTTTTTAGGAAACGAAACGTCAAGTCGTATTATTTATTTAGTAAAGTATAAATATTGGTTCCTTTATATTGTGTTTATTGAAGTGTGAATGAGTTCAAGTTACTATAGTCGTGCGACGTTGTTTCGCGCGGCGTCAAAATATGATTTTTATTGTTACGCGATCTCTAAAGTATCCCTTTTTGATCCGTAAATAGAATGACGATTTATGCGTGTTATTATAACTCTTGACTAGCACAAAATATTGTATGCCGCTTGAAGGATAATTTTTATTAGAAAAGAAATGGTAATTTTTAACTGCTTGCGGTACATACTTTTATCTAAAATGAAAAGGAGTTCTAAATTTTTCCGAGGTGTCACAATAAACATTTAAATAAAAACCCCCTAGGTTGTAAAATATTTTTATAAAACCATTTTATAATAATTTTTTTATAAAACACCCTTACGGTATAAAGTATCTTTATAAAACCCTTTAACTATAACAGCATGAGGTACAGTTGAGCCATGGCACAAAAAGTACTGTCACATCAGCAAAAGTGTTATGGCATTAGAAATGCTATGACACCACATTCGGGTGGCTCCTTCGTTGGCTTCAAGCCATAGCCAAAATGTGGTGCCGTGTGATCTTTTTTTTCATTTATTAAAAATAAGAAATACACAAGTATTAAACATAAATAAACTTCATTAAAATTAAAAACATTACATTTATAAAAAAAACATTACATAAAAATAAAAAACATAGTTAAAAAAAAGCGTAAACATAAAAAAAACATAAAACATAAAGTAAACTAGTTATTTGGTTGTTATAAAGCCTGAATTCTCGCTTTTTGGGCATTGATGATAGCCGCGTCAACCGGATCCATCCCGTCGGTCGACATTTGTTGGACTTTCAAGTCATCGGCTACCTTTTGAGAATCATATAACGCGACTCGAGAGTTAACCTCGCGGTCTATCCGCTTCATTTTTTCCTTCCAGTCTAACTCGTATTGTTGTTGGAGCATTTGTTGAAACATTGTCAGGTTTGAATCGGAAATGGTGTTCGAGTTTGAAGAATGTTGACTCTTAGCAATCTTTTGTATGCCGGGTGGACGAGGCAACGCGTCGTCTCCAAAGAGCCCCGATTCCTCGTCGGTAACCCGATTACGGTATCGTCTTACATTTGTCGAATAGGGATTATATTTGTTTTATGAATTTAATAATAAAATTGATTTAAGAAATATTATTTAAAAATAAAAGAAGGTATATATGTGTGAGTGAGAAAGAGTGGCATATTCAATTATAAGTGTGTGAGAGAGAAAACATATCATCCTCCTCTACTTTAATTTTTGGTGAGTCCTCTTCACTATTTAAATGTCAAACCCATATAACAAACAACAACTTTCACCATCAATCCTAAATCCAAATCCAAAACCCACCAACCAAACGGGCCCTAAGTTTATTAACGGATCTAGCCATAGTGGTAGGGGTGAGCAAAACCGACCGACGACCGAAAACCGACCGAAACCGACACCGACCGACACAAACCGACCTTACTCGGGTCGGGACGGGTCGGTTTCGTCCCGATGCTCACCCCTACATAGTGGTAAGAACAAAAGGAATTTCTATAATTGACTTATTAAAGTTCCAATAAGCCAAAAACATGATGTGGTTGTGCTAATTATATTATTTAAGATCCGATCTCATACGTTGTTCATCAAGAAAATGATCAACAGATTCCACCAAAACTTTTAGTGGCAGTAATCAAATTGTGTTTTAACATATCAAACCATATGTTTATAGCATCTAGATTTGACACTTGCTACTAAAACCTTATGTAGCAACAACTACTGTATTTATTAAGCTAATTAAAATAATGTACTTTACCATATACAGTAGTTTAGGAATATATTTTTTCTTCAGAGCAAAATTTGAGGAACTCATAACTTAATACTGCTTCACCGCAATTATTGCCATAGGTTGTTCTAAGTTTTGCTACTGATCAATCATTATTAATGCGTCTTTATTAGTAAGAGCAACTTGGATTTAACTATTTGGCTCTATCTTGAATGACATCAAACCCCATCTCAGTTGGATCTGTTGCTTGAAGTTCATAGTGGATGCCATCCAACACCCTTCTTATTCCATCTTTTGATGTTGCATATAGCATTATTGCTCTTATTCTTGATGCACTTGGAGCCCTGAAACAAACACAAAAACTGCATAATTTTATTTCAGAAACTACTGCTATATGCTACTGGTATTTTGCAAGATCTAAAGAGGTTTTTTTTCGTTTGGATTGACCAAAGGTAGATTATGCTCACCTTTTAACGAATCATAGTCAGATACATTAAACTCATTAGTGGATGAGTTGTTCTTATTCTTCGTGAAAGCACGTAAACATAAACTATAGGGATAATTTATGAATTATCATCAACTTAACATCACAAATCCTACTCAAACGGTGATTAGCAAGTGCAACATGTGCATGTGCACAGGGCGCACAGGGCCACATCTTTTAGAAGGCCTCTAAATTCCAGCCCAATTATTACCATATAGGCCTATATATAACATACAAAGTGAGTATTTAATAACTTTTCCTTTTACCTCACCAAAATTTTCACCATTTAATTATTTGCCTTATTATTAATAAATTTTCAGTTAGTGTTTAAGTAATTTACCGTTCTAGAGAAAATAAGAAAGTTCTCACGCTTCTAGACGAGTAATCCACTTAAGTATCTGAAAGTAAGACAGAAAACCCGTTAGCTTGCCCCGGGTGTTGACCCAGGACCAAGCTCGGGCGTGAAAGTAAGTACTTTTGTAATAGCCGAAGGGGCTATGAGTAATAAATGTGTGTGTGTAGTGTAGTAAATGCTGCCTCTCAAGTAGTAAATGCTTGGGTATTTATACTACTTGAAGTACTGTTTGGAAGTACTGTTCTTGACACCTTGGGAATGAAGGAGACGACCTATGCCTAGCCTTTGTCTTGGGTGTCGGTACTACTTGGAGACATCGCTCCTTAATTCCCGGGATAGTGATGTTGCATAAGTGCTTGTTATTATCCAACAGTTTGAAGAGTTGTCCTTCTTTATCGAGTCTAATGTTTTGTCTCCTTTCGGGTTGATGTAGTACGCCCGTCCGGACCCGTATGACCCGTTCGGATATGGGGCCCGTCCGGTATATACGCGGACATGTCCCCCCCAGTATGACTTTAATAGTCACAAACTATTAGAGTGATACTTAAAAGTGCTCAGTTGAAAGGGCCGGAACCACTGCTCTTGCTTTCGTCCTCTCCGTTTTCATCTCCTTTTTTTTAAAACGCCTTCCTTGATGAATATGAGACAAAACCCATAATTACAGTGGGTTAAAATTCATTACTTGCCTTTCATCCCTTTTCATCTGGGACGTACGCGTGGCGTACACTTTGCAATGGAGAGTCGAGATTGGGCCTTGCCAGCTGTGTGACACGTCGTGATGGCCCAAAGCCCATTTCTTTGCCTATAAATAGCCCACCTCCTCATTTTTACTGCGTGTAAAATCTTGAGCCAAACGTCTCTTCTTCTTTTTGCTCTTCGCGTTTTCAGGTATATACTCCTTCCTTTGTATTTTTTGATAATTTGTCCCCTCCGATATCTTTGAAAATGTCCGAAGAGGACCAAACCGTGGAGGTTGTCCCGCCTGTTAAGTCTGATATGCACTCTTACTCATCTACCATGACTGCCAAGGATGTAAAGGCTTTGGCCCTTAAGCATAACATTCCTATGGATTTGCATCCGGTGGCCCTTACTGCCGAATGGACTATGGATAAATTAACGGATGACTTTATAGGGCTTTACGAACAATATTTTGAGTTTTCCGGAGTTAGGGTGCCGTTTTCAACCCTTCTTTTGGCTGTCCTTGACCATTTCCGTATGCACATCTCTCAGTTAGTACCTATAGGGTTGACTCGGCTGACCCTGTTTGAGCTATATTGTCGGAGTTTACATATCGTCCCCTCAGTGAACTTGTTCTGAGTGTTTTATAAAATCGGAAAACAAGGGGATTGGTTTACCTTCGAGAGGAGGGTTGGTCCGGGGTCTGGTGGGAAGATTTTAAACGAGACCTTTTCTGGGTTGAAAGGGTGGAAGAAAAGGTTTTTCTTTCTGGATCGAAGAGCTATTCCTCAGGCTATGGCTTAGAGGCATCACGACTCCGACATACACGATCCCCTTCTTACCGATGGCTTCAGTGCCTCTGATGTTGCTACATTGACCAGTCAAAGCATAGATATTAGACCCGTACCTTCCGGATTACTTTTTCATGCTGGGTTGGCCACCACCTGGGAGTTCTTTGGATTTCTTCCAGTTTTTAAAGATACCGAGGGAAACGGTAATGACCCGCTATTATTTATCTATGGCCCTTCCCCTTTATCTTGTTGGAGGATATGCTTTTTCTTTTTTCTAAATCTCTTTTCTTGCTCTTTTGCAGTTGTTACGATGTTCGAGTATCTATGATTTCCCTTTCTAGATGGTGCTACCATTGGTCATGGCGATGCCCTTTCTGCTCGGAATCCTATTACCCAACGTACCACTGGCCCTTTACCTGTTAATCAATCTCCTCTGAAAAAGACTGCTAGGCTGAAGGAAGTAGAAACTTCTGATCCTAAAATTGTTTCCATCAGGGAAAGGAAAGACCGTGCGGCCGCTAAGAAGCGAGCCAAAAGGAAAAGATCTGCTGATGGTGAAGGTGGTTCGAAGGGGAAGACGAAGAGACGTAAGGTTTCTGCTGTTCGTGCTGAGGAGGAGGATTCTACTGAGGAGCCTGCGAGTCCTCTTCGAGCCATGGCACCCAACCCCTCCCTCTTGCTGAAAGATGTTGATGATGTTGAAACTGCAAAGTCTCGAGAAGACGAACATGTCATCATCCCTCGTCATGATTCTGCTAACACATCCATTCATAATTATGCTGAAGATCATGACGAGAGCTTTAACAAGTCAGAAGGACACGGCCTAACTATGACTGAAATGGTTGAGATTCATCATGCCAATGAAACCAGACTGATTGAGACTCCCGTTCCTGCCCCAAATCCTGAAAAGACAGTTGTCCAAGACATTGTTCCCGTGGTCCGTTCTAATCTAGCTGGTACGTTTGCATACCCTTCGAAGTTTCTTTTCTTATATATACATCTGTATAATTTCTTAACTTGGTTTCATTTGTTAGGAGATCGTGCTGATGGGGCTGAGTCCTCTCGTCCTGGTTCTGTTTACGTTCCTGAGTGGACCATCCACAGGAGGTCTCGTATGGACACTCCTGAGGAATGTAGGGAACTGTTGACGCATTTGCCCCCTGCTGTTAGAGAGGAGATGAATGTAGGGGACCAAAGCTTGCTAGGAAGGATTCCGCTTTGGTCTTTTCTGACCGGATATCCAACGAGAGGGCTGCTGAGAATGAGAGGCTTGTGTCCCAGCTTGGGTTTCTTGAAAAAGAAAAAATTGATTCTATTGGGAAGCTCCTTCCAACAGTTGTCAGGCGTCTTTTAAACAGCCATGAGTACAAGGAAAGCTTGTCTGTTCCTTTTAATTTAGCCATTCAAGCCGGGTGGGCCAAAGGCTTAGCTATGAAGCGGTCCGAGGAGGACCTTATGGACGTATTGAGAGAGGTCCAAGGTTTTGATCCTCACTCAGATACAAGGATGACTGTTGAGTATGACAAGATTTTTACTTAGGACCTTCCTTTTGTAGAAAAAAGATTTATGGTCTTCCTCGGCGAACCGTCCAGGAAGTCCTGAAGATGTATCCGTTCCTCCTCCAAGGTTGCCCGACAAAAGTTAATCCGTCTTCCAAAGTTACTTCTGTTTCTAGGGCCGTTCCTTCAAAGGTCATTCCTACTGCCACCACTACTGTCTCCAAGGTTACTCCCTTTGTTACTCGCTCCGACAAGAATCCTGGTCCTTCCCATCCTCTTGACAGTTCTAAATCTGCGCCCAAAAGGGGCTGATGTGTAATAGACATTCTTTTGTGGACATGTATGTAATAAGTAGATGCACTTTTGATTACTTCCGAACATTGTACTGCCTTATCGAAAGTCCGCTGCGGACTTTCATCTATTGTGCTTCTTTACATGCTTTTTGTTGTGCCTTATCTTGCTGTGTTTTCTTTTGTCTAGTATGACTCTTATTTTCATGCGTATCTTGGCCATTTTATGGTTACTAGGATTTTATTCATGATTATAACCATTATCTGTAGGTCTGTCCTGCCCGGACGGACTAAACCCTTCGCCTGGACTTGTCCTGTGGACGGTTGTCTAGGTTTACTTGTCGGAGGGACTAGGCCCAATACTATGATTTATTAGGCCCTGTGATTGTTGTATGGTGGGTTTATCATATCCGGAGGGGCTAGGCCCATCACTATGATTAATTAGTCCCTGTGACTTGTTTGTCTGCGGGTTTACCATATCCGGAGGGACTAGGCCCTTCAGTATGATTTATTAGTCCTTGTGACTTGTCTGTGGGTTTACCATATCCGGAGGGACTAGGCCCTTCAGTATGATTTATTAGTCCCCCCTCCCCCTTCCTCTCCCCCCATGATGATCTTAGTTGTCTGTGGATTTATCATATCGGAGGGGGACTATGCCCTTCAGTATGATTTATTCAGTCCCTTGTGAACGCGAGCCCCCTTGTCCGCCGCTCCGGGTTTATCATATCCGGAGGGACTAGGCCCTTCAGTATGATTTATTAGTCCCTGTGACTTAGTTGTCTGTGGGTGTATCATATCCGAAAGGACTAGGCCCTTCCGTATGATTTATTAGTCCCTGTGACTTGTTGTCTGTGAGTTTATCATATCCGGAGGTAGCGAACCGTCCATCCGATAGTTATAACAATCATTCATCGGAAAATTGCTCTCCCCATCAAAATTTGGAGTAAGAGCTATCATATTCATCAGTTAAATATAATGCTTAGAAATACAGAACTCCTAAAACAATAAATCCTATAAGTAACATTTGCGTAAGTTGATCGCGTGCCAAGTCCGAGGGACTATCTTGTCCTCCATTGTTTGCAACTTGTAAGAGCCATTCTCAAACGCTTATGTGACCCTGTATGGGCCTTCCCACTTGAGACCCAGCTTTCCTTGATCCTCCACTCTGCTCGCCTCATTCCTTCGATACACAAACTCTCTTGGCCTGAATCCCGCTGGGCGTACCTTCTTATTGTAGTACTGTTCCATTTGTGTCTTGTACCTGGCTTCCCGTATGGCGACTGCTTCCCTTCGTTCCTGTAGTAAGTCCAGATTCAGACGTTGCTCCTCTTCATTGAATTCCTCCCTAATCATCAATGTTCGGTAAGACGACATGCCTATCTCTGCCGGAATTACCGCTTCACTCCCGTAGGTCAGGCTGAAGGGAGTCTCACCATTGCTTGGCTTGATTGAAGTGCGATGGGCCCACAACACATTTGGCAATTCGTCTACCTATCCTGCCTTTTCCTTTCCTAACCTGGTCTTGATTCCTTCCATAAGACTTCGGTTTGCCCTTTCGACTAACCCGTTGGCCTGTGGATGAGCTACCGCTGTATTCATCTGTTGAATCTCAAACCTTGTACACCAACTTTTGAATGGGTCGCTTACCAGTTGTGCTCCGTTGTCCGTAACAATGACTCTTGGGAGGCCATATCTGCATATGATGTTGTCCATCACAAAACGGATCACCTCCTTGCCAGTTATCTTGACCAGTGGCTTTGCCTCCACCCACTTGGTGAAGTAATCGATGGCCACAATTACGAACTTAGCTCCTCCTCTGGCCGGAGTTAATGGACCAAGTATGTCCATTCCCCACTGATAGAAAGGCCACGGGGCCATGATGGAAGTCATGAATGTTTTCGGAAGTCTTGGTATCGGGGAGTGAATTTGGCATGAGTCACACTTATCTACCTCTGTCTTGGCGTCCGCATGCATGGTGGGCCAATAATAACCTTGTCTCATTGCCTACCTTACTACTGCTCTAGGACCCACACGCATTCCACAAGATCCTATGTGAATTTCTCGAATGACATAATTTTCCTGTAGAGGTCCTACACACCGCAACATAGGGATTAAATACCCCTTTTTGAATAGGAATCCTGAATCCATTGTATACTGGCCTATCTTGGCACGCAGAGCTCGTGCCTCGTTTTTGTCCGAAGGTACTATGCCTTCCTCCAAGTACTTGATGATGGGAGTCATCCAGTTTTCCCCTTCCTCCTCTAATATAGTCTGTACTTCTTGGACCTCCGTTGACCGTTCATTCAGGACCTCGACCAATATCTCTTTGGTAAGGTGGTTGAACGGAATGGTAGCTAGTTTGCTCAACACGTCGGCCTTCTGATTATCTTCTCGTGGTATGTTTTCAATGGAGAAGGTCTTAAATTCTGAGATGTACTCTTTAGCTTTGGCTAGGTATTTGATCATTGAGCCTTTGCTAGCTTCATATGCTCCATTAACCTGACTGGCCACGAGCTTAGAATCTACTTTAACCTCTATCCATAAGACATTCATCCTTCGCGCTATGCGTAGCCCTGCTAGGAGAGCTTCATATTCTGCCTCGTTATTAGTGCTGGCAAATGTTAACCGGAGGGCATAGGCATATTCCACTCCACTGGGCCCAATCAACACTAGACCGGCTCCTGAGCCTTTCGAGCTGGCTGCCCCATCCGTGTAAAGGGTCCATGCCTCTGTGTCATCTATCTCCGGTGGGACCTCCGGCATTCGAAAATACTCGTCTTCCCTTTCTCCATCTGGGGCATCAGAAAGGAAATCTGCTAGGACTTGGCCCTTCACTGCATTCCGCGGCATGAAGGAGATTTTGTATGTTCCTATCTCTACTGCATATTTTGCTAGCTTCCCCGAAGCTTCTGTCCTACTGAGTATGTTTTTGATTGGCTGGTCCGTGATGACCTTTACCGGATGAGCTTCGAAATATCTCCTTAGCCTTCTTGTCATGTTAATCAAAGAAAGAGCTAATTTTTCCAACGGGGAGTAGTTCCTCTCTGCCTCATTTAGTGTTCTTTCATGATCCACATATTGTACGGGACATTGCCTTCTATTCTGGTCTGTCAAGAGTACTGCTGAGACCGCTTCCTTAGATACCGCTAGGTACGCATACAACGTCTCCTTCGGGAAAGGTGGTGTCAACGATGGAAGTGACATGATCAGTCTCTTCATCTGTTGGAAGGCCTCCTCCGCCTCCGGGGTCCATCGGTATTCGTGCTTGTTCTCCTTTGTTATATTTTTGAGTGTGTTGAAGAAAGGGAGGGCCCTTTCGGCTGATTTGGCCAGGAAGCGGTTTAAAGAAGCTAGTTTCCCGCTGAGGCTTTGCATTTCTTTTAATGTTTTAGGAGATTAAAGATCTGATATAGCCCTGGTCTTTTTAGGATTCGCCCTGATTCCCTCCGAAGTAACCATGTATCCCAAAAATTTGCCTTCCTCTACTCCGAACGAACATTTTTTAGGATTGAGCTTCATGTTTATTGTCTTCAAGCTTTCAAATGTCTCTGCTATATCAGCAAAGAGACTTTTCTCCTCTTTACTTTTGATTACGTATGCTTCTAGGTTTCTTCCTATCTAGTTTTGAAAACTCGAGTCTACCATAGGTGGCCCCTGCGTTCTTCAAGCCGAACGGCATCTTCGTATAACAGTACGTTCCCTGTTCCGTCTAGAAGGCTATCTTTTCCTCGTCCTCTTTTGCCATTTGGATTTGATAATACCCTTTGTAGGCATCCAGGAAACACTTGTACTTGAAACCCATAACCGCTTCAACTTTGCAGTCTATGTTGGGTAAAGGATAATAATCCTTTGGGCAGGCGGAATTTAGGTTCTTGAAATCGATACACATTCTCTAGGATCCGTCACACTTCTTGACTAAGACCGGGTTGGAGATATATGTCGGGTATTTGACCGGACGGACTATCCCTGCTTTGATCCATTCGGTTACTTCCTTAGTAACTGCCTCACTTTTTTCGGGGGAGAAGGTTCTTCTCTTTTGACAAACTGGATCGAGGGAAGGGTTTACATTGAGAGCATGCTCTATGATCTTCCGAGGGACTCCAGTCATGTCGGCAGGTTCCCAAGCGAACACCTCCATGCTGCCCTTCAAAAGTGTTTTCAGTTGATCCTTACAGTCCTTGGAGAGTCTTCCTCCAATGGTCACTATCTGGAAAGCTTGGGTTGACAATTATCTGCTCGGTAGCATCCGTACCTTCTTCTTCTTGGGGCGTTTCTTCCCTTACCATCTGTTTCTCTTCACTGAGTCAGCATTCAGCAATTATGGTTGTTCGAGCGATCAAGGTAGCTATTCCTTTTAGAGTTGGAAATTTGATCATTGAATGAATAGTTGACGGGATAGCATGCAATACCTTCAGGCTTGGTCTCCCAAGTATTACATTGTAAGGAGATGGTGCACGGATGACTATGAATTTCATTGATGTCCTCCGGCTCAACCCTTCATTCCCAAAACATACTTCCAGGTTAATTTTTCCCAAGGGTTTTGACTTACCTCCCCTGCCAATACCACCAATGTTCTAGTTGCCCCTGTGTTCACAGCTTCACTTCGCAGGCAGGTTCCTCAAAGCAATGTAGAACATGACTCCTCCGATGATCCTTCGTCCACATTATACCCGTTATTACAAGATATCTTCAATCTTTGCTTCTATTATCAGTGGCTCATCCGACGCGTCATCCGTCATAATTGGTGGGAAGGAGATGGGGGTGTTCATCCAAGACTCCGTTGCTTCGCGGTCCTTTCGTTTCTTCTTTTTAGAAGAGTGAACGTCGACCATGTTAATTACCTTCGGCGCTGGAGGGTTTCTGTTTTGTCTCCTTTCCACCCTCTGCCTCAGGTCTTTCATCAAGTGATTCAGCTTTCCCGATTCTAAAGCGATTTCCAGTTGCTTTCTTAATTGGATACAGTCATTTGTGTGATGACCCTTGTCTTGGTGATAATCACAGTATTTGTCCGGGTCGCCCGTCCTTAACGGATTAGCCACAGGTCTTGGTGGTGGTAACTGCAGTTGCGTTTCCGTTGCCAGTATTTCTTTAGGGCACTTTGTCAAGGAATCTAATGAAAGTACCGGTACGGTTCTGTTTGCTTGCTCCCTTTGGGGGTATGGAGCTCTGTAATCTCTGTGTCTTCCTGTATTGAAGTTGTCTCTGGCCTTGTAAGAATTTCTATAGTCGCCCTTTCGGAAATCTTTTCCCTGGCTGTTCCGACCGTCTCGGTCGTCTCTTCTGGAAGCTGGAAAAGTCAGTCGCTGGTGGACGTCTCGTGACCCTGCCGGAAAAGACAATCGACGATGAATGTCTCGTGATTCTCCTGGTGGTAATTCCGCAAGGGCGTACGCCTCCTCGGCCCTTACGAACTCATCTAAACGTTTCATCATTTCATCGACCGTCTTGGGCACATTACTAGCAAAACGCTTAGCTAGTTCGGGGGATTTAACGGAATCCATGAATGACGAAATCTTCATAACTTCTGGGACACCAATGATGAATCCTGTCTCCACCGTCCATCTTTCTTTGAATGCCGTTAGGGTTTCGTTGGCTTTCCTCACTATCTTGGTGATTTCGTGAGGTTCTTTATAACACGCCTTCCTGATTGAATATCTAGTGGTGAAAGCTTCTCTCAATTTCCACCATTCGTCTATGCTATTGGGGGAAAGGCTTTCGAACCACCCCCTGGCTGATCCGTCCAATGTTTGTTGAAACATTCGGCACCATACCGGCATGGGCCATTCCCCCGAGTTCGCAGCCCCCACAAAACGATTCAAATGGTCTGCTGGGTCAGTGGACCCGTCATACAATGCGATGTTGGTTGGCATGATATACTCCGGACCGGAGAACTCGATTATTCTTCGCGTAAAGGGCGTCCTTAATGTTTCTTTGAAAGGCTTACTTAGATCTCCATCATCAACCTCCTTCCCCTTCACAATGCGATCTTCGTTGGGGTCTTGGTCTTCTATCTCAAAGTTCAGCCGTATCGGGTTAGCTTTGTTTCGTTTGTTGTGATCTTTGATTATAGACTTCATGGCGGATATGTGCCCTTCGATTTGTTCTTTTGTTAGAGGGGGAGTTCCTTCTCGGTCGTCTTGACCCTCCGGAGCTCCACCTCCAGCAGGACTAGTCATTCTTGGTAGATAAGATCAGGAGTCCCACGGATGGCGCCAATTTGTTTAAGTAATTTACCGTTCTAGAGGAAATAGGAGAGTTCCCACGCTTCTAGACGAGTAATCCACCTAAGTATCTGAAAGTAAGACAGAAAACCCGTTAGCTCGCCCCGGGTGTTGACCCAGGACCAAGCTCGGGCGTGAAAGTAAGTACTTTTGTAAGAGCCGAAGGGGCTATGAGTAATAAATGTGTGTGTGTAGTGTAGTAAATGCTGCCTCTCAAGTAGTAAATGCTTGGGTATTTATACTACTTGAAGTACTGTTTGGAAGTACTGTTCTTGACACCTTGGGAATGAAGGAGACGACCTATGCCTAGCCTTTGCCTTGGGTGTCGGTACTCTTTGGAGACGTCGCTCCTTAATTCCCGGGAAAGTGATGTTGCATAGGTGCTTATTATTATCCAACAGTTTGAAGAGTTGTCCTTTTTTATCGAGTCTAATGTTTTGTCTCCTTTCGGGTTGATGTAGTACGCCCGTCCGGACCCGTATGACCCGTTCAGATATAGGGCACGTCCGGTATATACGCGGACAGTTAGCTTTAGAATCGTAATCTGGTTTGAATTTGAAATTCACAATTGAAAAATTAGTTAAGACGCATGTGTATGTGATAGGATTCTATTTTGACACCATTATTATAATGACTTTTCAAAATTTGTCTTACTAACTTAATAAGCGATTCTTTGTGTAAGCATAAATTGTCGTGTTTGAGGGGCCTATTTTTAATTTTGCACATGGCCACCAAAATCAATGAGACGGCAAAACTTTAAGTGAATAGATCATCACTTATCATCCTCTTAGAGAGCTGAGTGCAAATCGCTATAGGCGCACATTGATGCCTATAACGGTGCTATAAATGCTTCGTATGATGTGTTATAGAGGCGTAATAGTGGACCGTTGTGGCCATAACAACCGATTTGTGTGTGTGGTTTTTGATTTGTTTTCCCTTTTTTAATGTAAAGTGAGATTTTTAATGTAAAGAGGTGATTTAAAAAGAAAGAGAGATAATATCTCATATAAACATGCCACCTCAGTAGATTTTGTTTTGTACAAACTATGTTGTTCTAGCATACCCCTTGTTAGATTTAGCATCAATTTACCAATATTTTTTCGATAAAGTTATAGTCTTTTCCCTCACTTTACTCTTTAGATCGCAGTCCCATTCTAGTCGAGATGAAAATATCTCTACTACTTTATAAAGCATTTAGCCAATTTTTAATATTAGAAGTACTTAAAATTTTAAGTAAAAAAGATTACCTCTTTAGGAAAGTTTATACATACATGTATTTAAAAGCCTTTAAAAAAACAACCAATTTAAAATTTTAAAGTTACAAGTGAAAATTCAAGTGTCTTCATGTACAATTAATTATAATTAATTATAAGTTACATCTGAAACTTTAAGTGTTTTTAATTCAATGTTTGTAACGACCTTGCATATTGTAACAACCCATTTAATACAAAGAGTCCATTTCAAGCTACATTTTTCTTGCCCTCACATATAAAACATCAAACACACATAGAGACACATCACATATTTGCATTTCTTTCTTTTTTCTTCATTTTTTTTCTCTAACCTATAACACACCACAATGAGCAACTGCCTGGACTATCATGAATGAAAACATCAGTTATTAATGAAACGTACAGGGGATTCATGGAAGTAATATTGCAAAATAACTAGATGGGTAAGTTTTATATTCTTCCACAACTTTAAAGTTTTATATTATTTGTCAACTTCAATTGTTTTTATCTTTTTCACATATTAACGTGTGTTCTCAGTTCTCATAATGGGTAACGGTGAGTGGACAAATGAAACCATGGGAACATACACCACATCTCGCTCACTAAAAAAAACCAGTTGCCGCTGTAATTTACCGAAATTGTGTATATCTTTCGGTGGTTTAGGTGGTTTCATGTAGTCCGAGCTTGTTTTTGGTTCTTGTTGATGGTTTCGGTTATCAAGGAACTTGTAATCTCTACTTCTCTACTATTTGGGATTATTTTATTATTAGCAAGGTTAAAATTCATACTCTTAAACTTGCTTGTTATTGACGACATTAATATCATTATAACATTGTAACAATCCATTTAATCTATCATTCTAACAGCCTCTACTAATTATTAAAAACGTGTAACTGCTAAAAATCATTACTATCAATAATGATTATTAAAAATGTGTAACCGCATCTCTCATATAAATCCACACCAACCATTTTATATCTCCTCTCTCAAATATTTTTTTACAGTAAAAATGATCCAAAGGATGTTTAACTTCAAGATGAAGACATCATGTACAATATTGCTTTAAGTGTTGAGGTAAATTTGGTATATCTTTTGATCTTTACTTCGTTAGTGTAGTTGTACTTATTAGCAAGTACCTAAACTATCATATCTAAAAAGATGTTACCTTTTAAGAAGATCGCTCAAACTTTACATAAATCTGTGTATCTTTTATGTTAAGACAATAATCTCAACTTGGGATTTTTAAAAAAGATGCATTATGGCTTAACACTTAAACAAGTTATGGCTCGCAATTTTAAGAAGGTACTTTACATTTGAATGAGAATATAATATAACATTATAATAACATATACTCATTTATTTATTTACTCTATGCACAACCTCTTGATTATGATTGAAAATATAAAAAATTGAAAAAAGAGGTACATAGAACCATTGGTATAAAGTAAAATTATTATTATTATTAAAGCAGTGTTAATGTCTTTTGTTTATATTATAGACTCAAAAAGTTTATGAATTTAAAAGGTTTCTCAATAGGCTCAACGATGATAATGTGATAGTTGTACCACACGAAGATGCTCAAGCTACTCTTGGTGATACCAATGATCCCTTCACTTCTATTTTAATGTCTAAAGATTTTGCGGATAAAGATATTTCAACTAATGATGCATATTAATAGTTGACATTTTTGTGTTTATGTCAATTACATTTTATTTTGTATTGACGTTTATCTTTAATTTATGTCTTTAAATATGCTACGTATGATACTCTCTTTAATTTGAACCTTATGTTATTTGGATGTGAAATAGTTGCATCGGTATGATTTATAGTTATTTTAATTAAAATTTGTCATTATTTCGTAAAGTTATTGTTATAAAAAACATACAAATGAACAACGTTTGCGCGCCACAATATTTAGTTACTAGGTGTTGGAATTTTAGATCTAATTAACAATTAAACATATCACGAGTACGCAGCGGAAAGATCAAACACGTATAGAATTATGTAATTAACAAGAGATAGATATATACCTTTAGCAAGGAACGTTAGACTGCTTATAGCAATAAACGTAACACCGTCTTCAATATACGCGTGTGTATAATACCACGTGAAACCACCAAGGATCAAAAGAATAATCCTTCTACTTCATCACATACAATACGTTCTTAGCAAACGATGAAGTATGCTAGTACTAGTAGTGGTTTAGCAAACAAACACCGTATCTTGACAATCAACTAAACCGGAAACCTTTTTGGTTTCTTTTGGGTCGAACCAAAACAAAAGCCGAAAACCCTTTTGGGTTTTTCGGTCGATCGAACACAAAGAAACCGTAAACTCTTGTGGATTTTGGTCGAACAAACCAAGGGAGAGAGAGGAGAGATTTATGGTTTATTTTCTTAAAACACACACCAATAATAAACCCTTGAATCCCTTTATATAGCCTCTATAACTTGGAGTACAAGAAAGCAATCCCACCTCCTCGTGGAGGTGGAGTTCGACCGACCCAAGGAAAATAGGGGCAACCCGAACCTTCCTTTTTCTCGGTTTTACACATTAGTCCTCTTAGTTTAACATTTAAACAACTAACTAATGTAATTATCAATTGTTTGATAATTCACTAATATATATTACTTTAATATATAAAACATCGTTCTACATATTAACGTGTGCATCCCCGTAGGTTGGAATAATTCCCGGACATATATAATTTATATTTGTTCATATTCCAACAGCTCCCACTTGGACATGTATAAATTATATAATAACATTGGTAAGCGTCTAGCAACACGACAATGCTCCCAGAACCATCCGAGTGTGGTTTCTCAAAACACGGACAAAATGATTTTACAATCCCTTTGTTTTCGATACCGAGTTAAAATGGATATGGATCAATGTCATTTCATTATTTAACGATTCTGTTCTCATATATGTAACTAATCTAGATTACCGAAAATCAATGAGACATATCTACATGAGTTTTCGGGTACGGCCATACACACATCTACGAGGGGCCCAGTGGCATCATTCTTTAACTATTGAAGGAACAAATTTTATATTGACTACAAGTGCCAAGTCATCATGTTTCAAAATCACTTCTGAAATAACCCTTATTAGTTATCCATATTTCAGGATAACTTAGACTAGATCAAGAAGGATTATCCACATATCCAAGACCTACTTGCATCTCAAGCCTAAAAATTTTGTAAATAAAATCACTTATAAGGTTTACTTGATGACGATGATCCATAAAGTAATATCCTTGTTGTGGGGAAATCCAATACTCATCTTATGAATATCATGTGAGTTTGGTGGACACATCCTTAATATCTACAATATCACCAATCACTCAGAATTGTCTTAATTTAATAATATTCTCATATTGTTAATCGACAACGGATTAATTTAGAATAATTAAATATTATTCATGGATTAAACATGCAAATATAGGACACAATTTAAGATATAAAATAATAAAAATACCACGTATCATTATCATAAAATAAATTGTTCAAACATCCCTTATCCAAATACTAAACACGGATCTACATGAAACTACTAGATAAACGAAGTCCCATGCTCCTAGCATGTTGAGTAAGCTTTCCTTTAGATAAAGCCTTCATAAAAGGATTTGCTAGATTGTCATCTGTGTGAACTTTAAGAAGTTTTATTTCACCCATTTCAATACACTCGCGAACATAATAGTATCTTCTATGGTAGTGTCTGGTGCCCTTCTGAACCCCTGGTTCGCTAGCGAAATGAAGTGCGGCTGAATTATTGCAAAACATCTTAATAGGTTTGTTTATTATTGGTACTATACCAAG